>MJUT01010286.1:205225-228644 GCA_002080005.1 Gigantidas platifrons | reverse complement strand
GTTGAATGTTCTTGTACACACTTATACCCAGCAGTTTATCTGAATGGTTGAATGTTCTTGTACACACTTATACCCAGCAGTTTATCTGAATAGTTGAATGTTCTTGTACACACTTGTACCCAGCAGTTTATCTGAACGGTTGAATGTTCTTGTACACACTTATACCCAGCAGTTTATCTGAACGGTTGAATATTCTTGTACACACTTATACCCAGCAGTTTATTTGAACGGTTGAATGTTCTTGTATACACTTATACCCAGCAGTTTATCTGAACGGTTGAATGTTCATGTACACACTTATACCCAGCAGTTTATCTGAACAGTTGAATGTTCTTGTACACACTTATACCCAGCAGTTTATCTGAACAGTTGAATGGTCTTGTACACACTTATACCCAGCAGTTTATCTGAATAGTTGAATGTTCTTGTACACACTTACAATGTATACCCAGCAGTTTATTGGAACGGTTGAATGTTCTTGTATATACTTATACACAGCAGTTTATCTGAACGGTTGAATGTTCTTGTACACTTATACCCAGCAGTTTATCAGAACGGTTGAATGTTCTTGTATACACTTATACCCAACAGTTTATCTGAACGGTTGAATGTTCTTGTACACACTTATACCCAGCAGTTTATCTGAACAGTTGAATGTTCTTGTATACACTTATACCCAGCAGTTTATCTGAACGGTTGAATGTTCTTGTACACTTATACCCAGCAGTTTATCTGTACTCTTTATGTTAAACAGATGAATGCTCAGATTTACCAGTAATTTTTTCTCTCCAAGGACCGAGATCCATATTCATCACAAAGAAAACAAATTATGTAGTCATCTTACAAATAATATTGGACAGCAATATGATCAACATTACATTATAAACAGACTACTCTTCTTGCAATGTTGACAAATCAGAATGGAAATCAATGGTATATAGATGATAATGGAAAGCATCATACAATTTAAATTTTGTGGTCATATGGGAAACCAGAGCCAGCAGTGGCTACATGGAGCCTACAATCCCTCATCTGATAATTTAGTTGGCAAATATATTAATCACTTATTATCATGTAGCTACAATTTATTTCCAGCTAATTTCAGGACAAAATGTAGAGGTTATGGCCATTTTTAGAAATTTCTATAATTAGGAGCACAAGACATCTTGTGGTTTCAGGGAAGAATATTCTAATTGATTTTTGGTCAAAATAGTCTTAATTTGCATAATTATCTAATATCATAAATATTCCTTTTTTTTAAAGAAAAACCTCACAAGTATTTTTCATTAAAAACTCATTGCCATATAGCTACAGTCCACATTGGAGCTCATACAATTTCTCAATTTCAGTTTATGTTAATCTTTGGACCCCAGCTCTTTGAACCCATGGACCATTTCTCCATTGCAGTCTATGTTAATATTTGGGACCCAGTGCTTGGTCATTATAGAACCTGGTTTCATTCATCTGTACCAGACTAAATCTGTATTTCATAAGGATGCTACTTTAAAAATGCAATCAAATGCCCATTGCCAGTTCTTGAGAATACAGCAGCAAATATACAATTTTGGTCAACTAGGGCTCTGACCCCATTAACCCTGGTGTGTTCATTTTATACAAGTTTGAATCTGAATATCATTTATGATGATCCAAGCAATTTACAATTTACATTTGGTTCTTTTTATAATTTCCTATTTTGTAGTGACTAGTCTTTGTTAAACATTGGACCCCAGGATAAGGACCCCAAATAAAATGGGTTCTTCATTTGCACAAGGTTAAAATCTTAGAGCAATTCTACTGATGATTCTTGTGAAGAATTTTTTGGTAAAAATTTACTAATTTCCCCTTTTTTAGGCCTCCTAAGCCCTTCCCCATTGAAGATCAACCTCATTTGTTCAAATCTGACAATTTTTGTTCCATTTGGTTGGCAGAGCAGTTTTGCAAGAGAAGACTAAAATCTGAAGAAAAAAATCAAAAACAATAGACACCAAGTGATACTAAAAAAGCAATACATTTCTACAACTAGACTTAACAGAAATTGAATACAAAACCTTTGGATAAATGGACAAATTTGGACAGCATACTACAGCATTCAATCTATTTGCTATTTCAACACACAGTGGTCCATACATGTTCTTGTCTCCTGATCCCCAGGCTCCACCATATACAAATATAACTACTGGCATTGACATGTCCCCACCCTCTGGTCTTCGCACATTTGGATGGTACAAATCCAAAGTACAATCATTTCTTCCATATGGAATGTTCTGTAAAAACAATAAAATGACAGAAAAATGTGAGATCAATTCTAGACTAATATATTTACGTCATACAATGTGCTTGATAACAGAGATAACAAGAAATGTGTGCATCACAAAATATGCCCCGTCTATATAAATTATTAAACAGTATTATGGTAATGACCCCAAAATAAATAGGGTTCATCCCCTTCCATAGGGGAATCATGTGGCCAAGTTTGGTAAAGATCCAATATATAGAACTAAAGTTGTTGTGCGGAAACCTATGTGGACGCCCGCCATATCCAATCACATAATACGGCCCATCTCGAGACGGGCGTATAAAAACTTCAGTGTGCAAATAAATTTTCCATTGTCATGCATTTATACAAAATGTTTTGTTTTTTGTTGTTGAATAATCTTTAAAAAAAATTTACTATTATTTAAGACTTTAAAATGTTTTGCATAAAGATTTTAATTTATAGAAAGTTTACCTAGAAGAAAGTAAAAGATGTAAAGATGTAGAGGGCTATAGCTGAGCTATATACAAGTTGAAAGTTAAAAGGTTTTACACAGAAATAGGGAGACCCACATTTTTTTCTCTCTCAAATTTGTGTGATCTTCAAACTTAGCAGTAGTATTGGTGATACAAATTTACCACATAACTTTAAAGGAAATGCAATAAGAATTAAATTCTCTTCAGTGATATAAAAGATTCAGCTTTGTATTATGTTTGATTTTTTAGATATTATCCCTCAAAAAAAGACATCTAACTTTTTGAAATTGGTCAATCTTCTAATATGAAATCGATGATACAAGTTAACAATATAAATTCTGATAATTAATTAATGATTTAGAGAATGGCAATAGCCAATAGTCAGTGCATCTTTAAATGTAAAATATAAATGATTATTGCTGTTTATAAATATGATTAGAAACAATCTCCAATATGTTATATATGTTCCAATACATGCATATGTTATCATTGTAAACTAATCTTACCTTTCTGACTGCAAAGCTATCCAAATTTTTATAAAATCTTTTCCATCTCAGATAAGACGGTGCATATTTTATAGTTATATACAGTTTCTGTAGAATGGAATAATTCAAGGCATACACTTTGTGTGGACTAAATACTCTATGATACTTGTTCTTGTTCGTTGGCCATCCATATAAAATATTACACAGAAATGATGTTGTATAAGGTACAACTACAGCTGCCGAAGTTAACAACAGAGCTGTTTGTAAAACCTGCTTGATCATTGTAGGGGCTGAAATATAAAGAAAATATTGTTAACTCTCCAATATCACAATCTAACCCACTTGCCCGAAGCCCGGGACAAGTAAAACTGGATTCAGACAAGTGAAAATTATAAAAGAATATGTTTGAATAAATAGAAATTTTTTCTAAATTTGGCTTTCGTGCAAGTAGGTGAACAAAATTAAGGCAATGACTGATATCATATCAACAGACACAAAAATATCTTTATGGGATAAAATACAGCTGAAGTAATTAGCTTAAACAAAATAAAAGGATCATAAATTCAAGAAATACATATGATTAGCATAATTTGTTTTTTTTTCTGTTGTTTTTATTTTGTCATATACCTGTAACAAAAGTACAGCAACCCATACATTTTCTTACTTTGTTAGAGGGTTAGTGTTATGATGTTAATGCCACTTTCCACAATATTTCAGCTATGTCGGTGGAGGAAACCGGAGTACCCGGAGAAAACCGTGACCTGCCAAACTTTATCACATAATGTTGTATCGAGTACACTTCACCATGAGCGGGATTCAAACTCACAACGTTAGTGGTGATAGGCACTGATTGCAAAGGTAGTTAAATAATTATTGGGGGAAAAAACAAACAAAAAACAGTAAGATAATATTGCTATGTAACAAATTTTGTTTATAAAAATAAAAATGACCAAAAAATTTTGCTTCTGCAATTGTACACAAAAATACCTATATAACTTATGAAAAATATATAGAAAGACAAAAAAAAAATATAAAAAAAATAAAAGAACCGCCTAGTGCATGAATGCACTTGCATAATATTTAGTTTTATATATTTATAGAAATCAGCCTTGCAGTCTTAATGCATAACATATATGTATAACATACTTACAAGCCACATGCAAAGATTATTCGAATCTATCCATGTTTACTAAAGTTATCGCGTAAACAGTACACAATTCTCAAAATTGGTGATTTTTCAACCAAAAACTAACATTTTCCTCCAAAACCCTAGCTTAAAATATTTCAATGTTAGAACCCATCCAAGATAATGATATTTACAAGCCACACGCAAAAAATTATTCAAATTTATCCATGTTTACTAAAGTTATCGCGTAAACAAGACACAATTCTCAAAATTGGTGATTTTTCAACCAAAAACTAAGATTTTCCCCCAAAACCCTTGCTTCAAATATTTCCACATTAGAACCCATCCAAGATAATGATAATTACAAGCCACATGCAAAAAATTATTCAAATCTATCCATGTTTACTAAAGTTATCACGTAAACAAGAAAGTGTGACGGATGGACAGACAGACGGCCGCTATTACTATATCCCCTCACTGCTATCATGGGGGGATAACAAAATATCAAAAATTTGAGTTTCCCCTGGTTATAAATAATCTGTTTATTATACATTGATATTTTTTGTATAGTCTGATGTTTATATTCAATGCAATAGAAACGTTTTTGTCCTGTAATAGTTATCTTCAATTTTTGCAATAATTATTTGATCATATTATCTGCATTTGTAATATACATGTATTGTCATTACATTGCTGATATTTATATGTACAGGAGAAGACTTCATAAGTTTACAACTTGTGTCTTATCCATTTGTCCTGGGTTTTTTTATGACAATAGAATATGTTTAAAGTAAAGTACTACATGTATTTACATCCATAAAATTTATGTCAGTTAAAGCAATTTTTTTTTTATTTCTACATTTGTATTTTTATAATTTTAAGCCTGTCAAAAAAGGTAATCACACTAGTAATTAAAATATCTTAATTTTATGCATTTCGAGCATTGATGTGTTAGGATATTTGGACACATGAGATAATTATGAGTTCAATTTAGCTAACAGGAGAAGCTGTATTATAAAATCAGATCTCTCACTAGCTCTCGATAACTGATATGATAGGAGATCGGAGGAAACCCCATTACGGGTCACATGCAAATGACCTTAAGTCATGAATATAAAATGTCGAAATAAATATGGTTATGACCTTTATTGGCTAATCAAATTGCTTGTATCATGTATAAAAGTTTAGTTACAACACTTTCATGGTCTCGCAATCACCATTTTCATTGGATAGTACATAGGGTCATTCACATGTGACCCATAATGGGGTTCCTCAGATCTCCCATACCATGACATACTGGTACCAGTAAAAAAAAGGGGGGGGCAAGTGAGAGATGTGATTTTAATCAGATTGCCAACAGGGTACAGTTAAAGCGAAAAAATAAAGATCAACAATTACAAAAGGAACAAGAGTAACTACTTTGAATCATTGAAACCTACAAAAAACAAAACTACGCAACTACTGAGGCTTATAGCATGTTATATTAACACTTTGGGCTTGACATGGAAAGGTAGAGCAAAAAATCATCATTCATTACAAAAAATAAAGTAAAACTATTGCATGGTCTGTTAAAATAATGGAAGGGTCAAAGTGGTAAAACAAGAACCACAAATATTGGGTGCAAAGACAGCACAAATTTGAATCATATAGCTACAAAATTATTTTCCATGTTGTAGTCAATTCAATTTCACTCACTGCTATAAACTAGTGCAGAGAAAGTGTATATAAGCCTGGAAATTAGGTGCAATAAACTTACAAATACCAGCTGCTGAGGGAGTAATTAAACACAAATCACCAACAGAACTGAAATGATTCATACCATTCAAGCAAGTTCTGGAATTCGATAAAAAAAAATATGCATCCTTACATACATGTAAGTAATACAATGTATATACAAATGTACATGTATAAGTAATCTGAACAAAAAGACACTCAAACATTCTCAAGTAGCTGACACATCATTTATCCGCGACATATTCATGATTATATTTTTAAATACCCGTTTGACAATCAATTTCAGGTGTTGTTTATAAATCTTATAAATAGACAAGCATAATATCGTCCCACTGATGAGCAGATGACGTTTGTACTGATAGAGTTAGTACATTTTTAACAAACAAATATATACAAAAGCGAAATATTGTTATAACATTTTAAAATATGATAAATATAATATAATACAGCCAAGGATTATATAGTAGTCATACTATATAAATCCTTGATACAGCTAATGTTAATGTTAATGTCTGATAGATATATAATCTAAAAAAAAAATCTCTTACTTAAGAAAACGACAATCTGGCGAAGCATTGCCATAATCTTGAGTTTGTACATATATTTTTTGTTTTGTTTACAATTTTTGTTTCACTGCGATCTTGATCATATAAAATGTTTTTGTTTTAAATCGTGCTGTTATACATGTATACAAATATTTTCACAGCCCTATTTATTAAACCTTGTCAAAACATTTTCTTTTGATAATGGTTGATATTGTATCATACAGGGTAACACTAGGGCTGTTCTATAATAAAATTAGTATGATTTGTTTAAGAAAAGTCGGAAAGGTGTCAGTGTGTTTGAGTGATTTTATTGATATGTTTTTGTTATACTTAAGACATGTTATGTCATGGAGTTCAGTGAAATATAAGTCTAATTATAATATAATATTATTTTATCTGTTATTATTTAGTTTATTGATTGTCTGTGGGGATATTGAATCGAACCCAGGTCCACAGGGCACACCAGTTTCTCACGAAAAAACATTATCTATTTTTCATGCGAATATATGAAGTCTGCGAAATAAATTAAATTATATCATAGATATACTTGAAGATTTTGATATTATATTTTTTACGGAAACACATTTAGAAAACAGTATAAGTGATGCTGACATAAGTTTGCCGGGTTTTGAGGTTCCCATTAGGGGGGACAGGAACTGTAGTGGAGGTGGTATTATTTTTTATTATAAAAGTTTTGTTAATGTTGTATGTAGACAGGATTTAGAACACGACGATTTACTAGAGTGTATGTGGTTTGAACTTAAAACTAAATTTCAATCTATACTGATCAACATAAATTACCGGTCAGTGAGACAAGCACCTTCATATTATTGGCAGTATTTTGATTTTATGCTAAAAAGAGCTCTCGACGAAAATTGTAATATTATATGTTTGGGTGATTTGAACATTAATTTTATGGCTAATATTCCTACAAATATTAAGGATATTATTTTCATCAATGGTTTTGTTAACGTTATTAATAAATTGACACATTTTGATAATCGTACAGGTAATAATTCTTTACTTGATCCAATTTTAATCACCGACTCGATAAGTATTATTGATAGTGACACAATACACATTGACAGAGAGTTTAGCGATCATGATGGAACATACGTCACAATAGGTTGTGGTTTCAGTAATAATAAAAATTATAAACGTAAAATTTGGGATTATAAGCGAGCAGATTATCTTCTCATGAAACAAAAAATATCTGAAACAGACTGGGTCAATTTAATAACTGGTGCAAGTGATATTCATGGAGCGGTCACTGATTTTACGTCAATATTTTTGAAAATTGCTATTATATGCATTCCGACAAGGGAGGTAATTATAAGAAATGACGACAAACTTTGGTTTGATTCCACTTTGAGAAGAGAGATACGAATACGTGATCGTTTTCGTAAAACTTTTCTTAGAGTGAAATCAGTACTAACAGAGACGAAATATAAACAACAGCGAAATAAGGTAAATAATTAAAAAAAACAAGCCAAAAAGAAATTTTATGCAAATATAAATGAAAATTTAGATGAATTAAAATCATCCAATGGCAAATTATACTGGAAAACCATGAATATGTTAATAAAAAATGAAAGTTCATCTAATGAGACTCCTCCTCTTTCAGATCCACAGAACGACTTTAAATTGTCATACGAATCCTTAGAAAAAGCAGAAATTTTAAATAAATATTTTTGTTCAATATCAAATTTAAATGATGAAAATAAGATTTTACCGGATTTTGATTGTAGATGCTTGAATGTTCTTTCTGATATTGAAATTTGTGAGCAAGATATAGTGAGCTGAAAAATTGCTCGCTGGACGTTAAACACCAATCAATCAATCATGTTATAGATATAATTTCCACGTTGAATGTAGATAAGGCTGTTGGACATGATATTATAAGTAACCGAATGTTAATAATGTAAAAAATGAAATAGCAAAACCACTGTCCATGTTATTCAATAGATCGTTACAAGAATTGGTTTTTCCAGATCAGTGGAAAATTGCACATGTCATTGCTTTGTTTAAAAAGGGGGATAAATCTCTATCCTCAAATTATCGTCCAGTCTCCTTATTGTCATGTTTTAGCAAAATATTAGAAAAAATTGTTTATAAACACATTTATAATCATCTGCATATAAATAAACTTGTATATAAATTCCAGTCAGGGTTTCTGCCAGGATATTCAACTACCCAGCAGTTAATTGAACTCTATGATAATATCTTACTTGCATTGGATAAAAAACAAGTACCTAGCATAACCTTTGCAGATATTAGTAAAGCCTTTGATACAGTTTGGATAAAAGCGCTTATATTAAAACTCGAGAAATATGGCATCAAAGGGAATCTTCTTTTATGGTTAAAAAGTTATCTTTCAAGACGAAAACAATGAGTAGTTACTAAAGATGCAATATCAAGTACTGGGGAATTAAAGGCTGGTGTGCCCCAAGGGTCGGTCTTAGGTCCGTTGCTTTTTCTAATTTTTATAAATGACGTAGCAGACAATATGACTGGTTTTGGTAGACTATTTGCTGACGACACTTGTATTGGTCATACGGCACAAAATGAAGAAAATTTACATACTTTAATAAGTACAGATTTAGAATATTTAAATGCATGGTCATATAGATGGCTTGTGAAATTCAATTCCAATAAGACAGATATTATGATTTTTAGTACTAGGCATTTAGAAAATAATTCAATATTTGACTTTAATGATATTTCACTATCTCCTGTGCATATGCATACACATTTAGGTGTTATTTTTAGCAGTGATTGTAAGTGGACAAAACATATTGATGTACTGATTGAAAGAACTTCTAAGCAACTTAACATATTAAGAAAACTTAAATACAGGTTAAAAAGGGATTATCTTGAAAAAATATATTTAGTTTTCATTCGACCTATTTTGGAATATGCCTCAGAAGTTTGGGATAATTGTGGACAAACAAACTGTAATAGTCTAGAAAAAATTCAAATAGAAGCAGCACGTATAGTGACTGGGTTATCTATATATGCTAATTTTGATACAATATACAAGGAAACGGAGTGGGAAACATTAAGTACAAGAAGGGAAGTTAAAAAATTACTACTTTTTTACAAAATTGTCAATAAGGAAGCACCCGATTATTTATATGAATTAGTTCCGCCTTTAGTGGCAGCAAACGTTAATTATAATTTACGCAACAGTCACAATATACATGTCCCTTTTAATCGTTTGTCTGTTAACCAAAATTCTTACTTTCCATGTACTATTCAAGCATGGAATTCTTTGGATCGTACTATTAGAAATCTTCCTATGTTTTCCTCTTTTAAGCTAAAACTTCAGCAAATATTTTTTACTAAGAAGAGAAATCCTCAATATTATTCTGTAGGTGACCACTCTCTCAGTGTATTACACTCTAGAATGCGAAATAAATGCAGTGCATTAAATGCAGATTTATATCATGCAAATTTAATTGTAAATTCTAACTGTTTATGTGGATATCTAAATGAAAATGCAGAGCATTACTTGTTACACTGTAATAGATTTACCTTAACCCGTATTATTATGTTATTTGAAATAAATAAGTTGAATTTGATTGGAATTCCGGTAAATATTGATTTATTATTATTCGGAAATGAAACACTTAGCTGTGATGTAAATTGTTCCATATTTTTGGCAGTACAAAAATACATTAAAGACACTTGTCGCTTTTCTATGTCATGATTATATATACAAAATGTATGTGTAAATTAGTCTTATTTGTAACATGTAACAGGTTAATAATGAATTTACGTCTTACTTTGTCGATCAAGATGGTATGAACTAGTTTCGAGACAGTCTCATGCAAATGAATTAACGATTCGTTTTTAACAATAATTTAAAAAATAAAGCAATACACTTACCGAATGTCAATAGAAGTATGCGTCCTCCCTAAATCATCACATTCTAACTACCTTTATTAAGCACCCACTTTTAATTATAAATCCATTAGAAAGTTAAATCCCAATTGAATGTTCGGTGTGTTCGTGTCATTAAAATATAATGGCGTGTTCGATTAAGTATACTTTAGTTTGGATAATCCATTTGCATGATGCTTAACATTTTCAGTTTTTGTTTGTTTTTGTTTTTTTTCATGTCTTTACTTATTATGAAATATGTATATAATATTATATAAGTTCATTTTGTATTTATTCATGTATGTATTGGAGAAGACGTTTCTAAGTTGTGAAACTTGTGTCCTATCCAATTGTTTATTATTGAACAATAAAATATGTTTAAAGTAACACTCTCAAAGAAATTACATATTGTCACATCTTTGGAAACAGAACATATCCCCCACTCTCAAATTATTTGTATAATATTATATCTATGGAAACAGGGCCCCGTTTCACAAAAGGTCGTAAATCGTAAACTTGGTCGTACGACTGTCTTTACGATTTACGACCATTTCACAAAACTTACCGACTTACGATATCCGACATTTTTTGGTCACAAATTACCGACTGGGTCGGAGCAGTCGTAAATCGTAAATCGCTAAAAACAAACGTTGAATGTAAACCCGGTACATCATTACAATGAGCAATCATGCTGCCGGTATTCCATCACTTATGCAGTGCAATATCCACATATGTCATATTTACAAAACGGATATTTCTTTTGTGTTTATGTCGTTGCTAAGAAGAAACTATTGGTTATAAGAATCTTTCTAAATAAACAACAAAATTTTACTTAAAAAATCTACCTCTTTTTCTCTTTATTGCAAGGAAATCTATCCAGATAAAAAAAAATGGAACCGCCACGATATAACTGAAATATTGTTGAAACTGGCATTTTAAACACCATCAAACAAATAAACAAACAAACAAGCATACAAACGGTGGAAATGTGTGCTTCATAAAATGTAATTATGAAATATTATACAAGGAAAAAAAATTTCAGTGACATGATATATGTACTTTTCGGCACACATGCAACTACATGCATGTAGATTTCGACTGACCAAGGAAAAAAATCCACCTGAATTCGTGCTACAGTGTTCAATTTTCAATTGTTTGACAGTATTTGACATCAAAATTACAAAAAGTTCAATAATTCTAAATTTAAAGCGATTTAAAGCGAAAAGTAGATATATCATCACAGGCTGTTCCATTAGTTTAAGTTGGAACTATTTATAGACGTTATATTCATTGGAAATACTGAGATGTGAAATAAATGTCCACGAGAAAACGATCGACTGAAATGTATAGTGGTTACTCACGTATTTACGGGACAGACGAGTATTTTGAAAGTGGGGGGGGCACAACATATGTTACCTCCAAATATAGGGGATAACAATGTATTTTTTTCCGCCCCCAGTTCTTGCTGCATATGAATAGTACCCGTCAAGTATATGCGTCTCAACTAAAAGTTACGTAAAGCGAATAACTACATGTATTCACTAAGTATTAAAATTGGCTCTGCGTTATGACCCAATATGGTGGTTTCAATTTTTGAAACCTATTGATATAGGGGGGAAATTGCTCATATGCTATAGCTATAGCTATTTTGTTCAAGTCAACGTTTTGCCATATATAAAAGACCTGTAATCAATTTTATTCAGAGACAGAGTCATGTAAATTAACTGGTGCTAAATACATGGATATGTACAAATGTACATGTATACTTAAACATTTGAAAAGTGTCATGTCTTTCTTAGATAAATCATAATCTGACCTAAGTTATGATATTATTTATAAGGTTAAATATATGATGCCTGATGTGGGCAAAGGGCTCCAAAAAAACGTGGGCGGACTAGAATTTTGCAAAAATCACCAATGACAGTCATTGGGAAATATTTGTATCCTTGCTGGTGAGGGATGGAGTGAACTTTCTCTTTATTATTGTAGATTTTTCTGTCATCAGCCTTATCAAAGTGGATATTTTCTCCTTATTCCACCGCGGAGCTTTCCCTGAGAAAGCAGTTTTCATTTTGAAACTGTCGTCTTCTATTTTCTTAGGGTGTCGCGTGATTTGTATCTACAAAGACCAATAAAATAACTATATCTAATATTTTGTATCTACATGGACCAATAAAATAACTATATTTAATATTTAATATTTTGTTTGAACGAATATATGAATTTATCCGATAGGTGATCGATTTTCGTACCTCCGCACAAAGAAGACGTCATAACCACAAGTCGTAAATCGGAAATCGTGAAAACATTCCGACAAGTTTTGTGAAACGGTCGCACACTTAGTCGGTAAGTGGTCGTAAGATAAGTCGGTAATCGTACGATTTACGACCTTTTGTGAAACGAGGCCCAGGACTCCTCACTCTGAAAGAAACTCTTTACATCTCTGTAAACAGATGATTTACGACCTTTTGTGAAACGAGGCTCAGGACTCCTCACTCTGAAAGAAACTCTTTACATCTCTGTAAACAGATGATTTTTACCAGTATTGATAAAGTTACTTAAAAATACATCCATGGAAACGGAACATGTAAACCACTCTTATAGCTGTGTAAGCATAACAAGTCTCCCATTTAGAGAAAAAGAAGTCACCAGCCACTACATCTGCCTAAACTGCTACTCTAATGACTATGTAAGAAGTTACCTACTGTTACATAAAATATATATATATACAAAGAAAAAAACGACTTCAATTAAACAAAATAATTTAATTACCAAAATTTATTTTTTGTCCTTTTCTTCTTAATGCTGCATGCATAAGAAAAAGGCAGTAAACGCTATTTTTATGGTCTTTGGTTTGTTACAACAATGGATCAAACCCACATTATACCACACTCGAGGTGAGCATGCTAGGCACTGGCACCACAAAGGAGGTCATAGGTCAATCAGTCATTTACCTGTACTAGGCATAATTTGTAGGTTTTATATCAAATAGTAGGGTTTTTGTAAAAAATAATTGCAAAAATATTTAATAAATTTATACTTTTGCCATGCTTTAGGGAAAAAGTATGTATTTCACTATAAGTCATATACATGTATTACCTGGTCGCTGATGAACTCTAACAATCAAATATACATAAACAATAATCTACTAGGAAATGTTCATCCTCTTGAAATTTACTTTTAACTATCTTGATGACTATGAATTCTGAAAAAAAATATCTCAATGTTTAAAATATGAATATAACATGACTAAAGCAGGTCCATTATGTACATCCACCCCATGTCACATGTCATTTTCATTGATTCCACCCCATCCTCATGTTTGGTTTACTGAATCAAAGATTAACCCATTTGAAAAGCATACTGATAGACTGAATGTGTTCTGTGTATTGTACATGTTGCAGTTTAGTCTTAAGTTTTTAAGTCTAAAGTGAATCAGAGATTTCAACAAAATATATTTTGCAGGGGTGGATTTAGAGGATGAATTAAAGTCATCATAATCCTCCCAGGGGTTGAAATTTTCTTTCACACCGAACTAGCAAGCCCGACAGATTTAAATTCTAGCCCAAGCCTGGAGATATCTTCTGTGTTTACTCTGGAAAATTATTTTTGTTCTTCTCGTATTTTGCATTTTTTTAGTTACAGTTGTATTTTGTGATAACCGTCAGGTCCTTCCGGTTTCTGTTTGTTACTTCTTGACTTGAAAAATTGTATCAGCCTTTGCTGACTAATGATCAGTCAACCTTCAGTATTTTCGGGTGTAACTGTTCCCTTACGGAAGAATAGAGCACAGGCGCAGTATTAAAGCTGTCTGATCTGATTTGTTCTGGGTTTTTTTAATTCACAATGCCTAACCTGGGACATCTATTCCATGTCAAATAATTATTTCTGTCTATCTTGACTATTGGAGTCTTGCATACCTGTGATTTTTTATATACATGTACATGTACAAAATGTACTCGGAACTCCCCTTTGAAATTTGCTTTGATTTAATACCACACCAATTGTAATAAGTCATATTTGTGTAGTCTTCAGCAGAAGATACATTTCTATGCCAATTTGCTCAACGTTCCAACTATATATAGCTAGGGAATGAAAATATAGCACAAACATATATTGACACTGACAGGCAAAAACTGAAGCAAGTAAAGGCTGTAATTATTATGTATCAGACCTTAAATCAGATTGCAACAATGGAATAAAACTACTGTAGTTCAATGTCTATTTTTTTAATTGCAAAGGTATTAAGGTTCACACCTGTCTGCATGTAACAGTTCTATAAATAGATCACAATTTTTGACCCGGTGGCAAGTATAAAATATCAATCAGACTGGGGTGTGGATCGATGAAAATCTGAGGCGTCCTTGTGCATTTCAACAAATTTCGAATGGCCAACCTTCGTATAATATAATAACATATTAAATATGGGAATTACGATTTTATGTCACAGAAATGAGAAAAAATAAATCAAAAGTTTGTTTGGTTAAAAGTAGCTTAATAATTCCTGTAACACAATGCCTGATTGCGTCACCTTTCCGAAAGATGGAGCCATTATTATTTTTTATTGAATGAAAGTTTCTTAAAATCGAAATGGATTACTATTCAAGAAAATAACTTTCATAATACTTAATGGATATGATAGATATCTATAAACACGATATAAACATCTTCATAAATGACACGTGATAAAAATACACAGGTAACATAGGGCGACTGTTCAAAACTACAAGGTGACTTGGACTTTGCTTTTAAGTTTTAACCAATGAGAAAGTGAAGTCAAGTTCCACCAGACGACTTCTTTGCCTGAATCACCCTCAAACATGAGCCCTGGTGGGCTGTAGGAGATCAAAGTATCAGAAACCGGAGTGGGTATAGCACAATTTACCAATATCCCTTGGCCATAGCAGGAAACAATTTTGATTGGTTATTGTTATGATAGCAATATTTATCATGGGGAATTTCGATTATGCAGGCATGTCATCACTTCATCAATGTACGTAGATTTTATATGCGCTAGTCCATCAGGCTTTTCTTTTGTCTAAACATGGTAGTCCTGGAGTTAAAAATGGTAGTACCAGGAGTCGATCTAGTGCTATTTTCAACCCCTGCATCCTCAACAATGAATGCCTCAAAGTTCAATTCATGTTCAAATTTGGCTAATTGAATAAACTTGCATTTATTGTATTTTGAAGCTGAAATTAATCTCTTTTGTAAATATTGACACAGTCGCAGAAGTTATCAAAATCTGTCGCCAGTTGACTACCAAAATGCCATAAATAGCATGACATGATAATTTTCAGTTTTAAACCTACATGTATCTGAAAACAATGTATTAATAAACCTATCTGAAAACAATGTACAAACACATTGATTATTATACCAGACATATCGAAAATCCAAGACAAGTTGTCCGACATTCGGTCAGGTAATTTAGAAAAACTGTCTGACCTAAAGAAAACTTGTCTGATCGAATAAAAACCTAAAATGCCACCACATATTCCTCATCGCCATTAAAAACTGATTTATTTGTTTAACATGTTTACTTCAAGAATAAATATTTAGGTATTCAGTTATCTCGTGACATTCTCATTTTTGTTCAAAATTAAAAAGCTCATCCTGAAAAATCATATCATTCATATCTTCATAATCATCATCATCATCATTATCATCAATATCTTTGTGAAAAAAAATTATGATTTGTTGTGAAAAAATTTTTTGTCCAGATATTAAATTCCCACCCCCCCCCCTTTTTTTTTCCAATTGATGGTTTACCAATATAAGAACACTTTTAATATTTTTATAGAATGTTATTTTTAATGTGGTCATAAGTTAAAAAGGTATTGTTTGTTTTCCTTGCCGATTAACTCTCTGAAAGAGATGCTGACTCAAATGTGTTTTGGTTTCCGGTTCGTTCGTATTGTATTTTTCAAATCATAAATCTTTCGTACCTAACCATGTTGGGCCATTAAGTTCCGATTTAAAAAAAAAATGACACTGTACCAAGAAATTAGGTTTGATGAAGAATACGGATTATATCAACCTAAAGAAACTTACAAATATATATTTTCAAGATACAAAGAGTTAAAATGATAATTGTTTTGCCTTATTTTAAAGACCAATCTAGTCGAATGCTGATGTATGTTTGGGACGAATTATATTTCTTTAAGGGAAGTTACTCGATTAGGATTATGCAATGGTCAAGCTAAGTTATTCACAGAAAATGCTTATTTAAAGAAATAAACATGCTGTTGCAAGAAAGATTGACTTTTAAAGACACTGTTTGATGGACAGACAAAGAGAAAATTGTTTCCTGCCCGAAGTAGAGAGCAAATTCTTACCGGACTTTCGGACCGATATCAGACTTTTTGAGAAAAAAAATTAAATATGCAGGACATAGGTCCTGCACCCAATAATTTTCTGTAGAACCTGCTGAAATTGTGCAGGACCTGAATTTTTTAGAACTGGAATTTAGAAAAATTCTAAAATTTAAACGGAATTGGTAATGGGAACAATAAAAACCTGACCTGCCATGTTTTCAAATATAAACACACGAAATGGTCGCGTTGATGCATCACAGCCAGTTTAAACTATAAAAATACAATGATTAATAGAATTACCATGGAAACAGTTGCATGTTTAAGAAGTAAATGTCATTTGAAGCAGAATCTAATTCCGAGTTGACCGTGATCGTTCTGGCATACCAGTTGCATTTCCGATTTCTGGTGCAAAACAAAATACACAAATAAAAAATTTTGTCAGACACCCGGACCGGCATACTTGGCAGCATTGCCGGTCCTTGTGATTTTCTGCCCACTCGATCCGACGAATTTCAAAGTCTGTGATATGCCAGAAAACATCGTCGGACCGGCTTGATTTTTACCTGTCAGGTCCGACATATTTCGATATGTCTACTATACATTACATCTGCACAGTTACATATTTTTTGCTTTAAAACTATTATTTTAATGACAGAGTCTGAAGTCATCAGCATCACACTTTCTCTGCTCTGCACACAACACATCTGATTGACCTATAGGTTATATATTGACAGTAAAAACTGTCGATATAATCAAAATTCAAGATTAAGAGTGCAGGGTAGAATATATATGTAAGACTCAGATACGTGTACGGCCTCAGATCCGTGTCCTTCCCTCCAATCCGTGTCCAATCATTACGTCATAAGCCTTGTCCCCTCAAATCTGTGTCCTCTGACGTCATACTCAGATCTATGTCCTTTCAAAAACATATCTCCTCAGATCTGTGTCCTCTGACGTCATACTCAGATCTATGTCCTTTAAAAACATATCTCCTCAGATCTGTGTCCTCTAATCCTAATTCTGTAACTATTAGACCTTCTCTATATGATATTTTTGTATTTTCCCTTTTTTACGGACTGTTGTCTCATGGACATTTATACCACATCTTGTAAATTACAAAAAAGGTGCACTCGACTCACAGTGATAAAGTTTACCAGTTGCTTGCCCATGGTCGGTGGTTCTTTTTGCTGCTAAAACATAGCCGTCATCAGGTATACTGTCCGGTTCCGTCATCTTTCCAAATGCCAACCTCAAATGACGTTATCAACTGTCAATTATTATGACGTCATTTTTCTGTCAAAGTGAAGGACACAGATCTGAGGGGAAATCGATTTGGGAGGACACAGATCTGAGTATGACGTAATGATTGGACACGTATTTGAGGGAAGGACACGGATCTGAGGCCGTACACGGATCTGAGTCTTACATATATATAGGGACATATTTGACACTGTGCGGAAATGTCCTGTGTTGAGCATGTGCCATAATCATGATAAATGACATGAAACGAATGACATTGTAAATTTATCCTTTTACATTTATGCATTCTTTTTTCTGAACCTATTTATAAGCATTTATATTTTTTGCATTGTTGAACCAGAAAAAAATATTCAACTGTCAACTGCTATCTTGTTTTTATGGGTTATTGCTATTGCTAATCTAAGGCCTGTTTTTATATTCTCAAACTTGTTTATGGTTGAAAACAACCTGAAACATGTTTAAAATAGATAAAAAACGCAATGGTTGAAGAACAATATTTAAGAGAAATTTTCTAGTTCATTGATTATTTTTTAACTAGAGTAAAATTAATTCTTCATTTACAAATAAAACAATTAAACTCTTAAACATATCGTCATGTATTGTAAAGTCGAGGGTCGGGCATTTTGCATATTCATTAGATGACGTCGTAGCGAGTACGTGACCTGTGACTGTCAAACAATAATAGTAATGACCTAGTTGGAAATTACCAAGTATCTTCACAAAAATGAGATTCAAACAGGTAAAATAACATAAGAAACCCTCAAGATGCCAATTTCCGCCATTTTTACTAATGCCCATTTTTAAAAAACCATTTATGTGCCGTTTTTAGAGCCTTGAGTCACCAGGGTCACGGAAGACACGGTCGGCTGCTTTGTTTACAAACTTGGGTTAAAGGTTATATGACTGAATTTGGACTTGTGGGTTAAATCAATTGAGAAAAATGTCTCACAAAACATGTGTCTAACATGTAAAATGTAAAAAGTCTAACAATGAGTGAAACAAAATAACAACTTGTAGCCTTTCAAAACACTTGGCCATGTGACTTTAACATATGGATAAAAGAAAGAATGTATATTGTGTTTAATATAGTTATACTGTATTGACCCACATTGTTGTTATTTGCATGAAATATGAATAAAAAATGAGAATTATTTTGTGTGAAAAAAAAAAAATTCTGCTGAGACAAAATAGACAATTTTGGTGTAATGCCAGGTTTTTTGTATATTATATGACACTGAAAAAAGATGTTTTAGCTGTGATTGTTATAACAAATAGTTATCTTAATTAAAGTTGAAAAAATTGAATTTGCATCATCTTTCTTTTATTCACAACCGTATGCAAATATGGAGTCTCGACTTTACAATACACTCTACAAAACGAATTCTAGACACTTTGGCACCGGGACAAATCGGCACCAGGAAACGAATTCTAGACACTTTGGCACCGGGACAAATCGGCACCAGGAAACTTCGGCACCTATGTGAGACATTTCGGCACCAAGACAAATTGGCACCCGGACAATTCGGCACCTCAAAAAGACAAATCGGCACTTGGTGTATTTTTCTTTGATTTGAGGTACAAAACTTCCAATAGCCTTGAACCAATTCCAAATTTTCAGAAAAGATCTTTTTTTCTGTATTTTATCATTTAATAATTGTGTTTAAGGATTATATACCCCTTTTTCATTCCAATGTGAACCCTACAGAAAACTTGTGGAAAATCCCCCGTTTAAATTACTGCACTGAGTCTGTTGTTTATGGAATTTATGCCAGGTATGACATTTATATAAAAAGTAAGTCATAGGAGTGCATGCATAAACACTTCATATTTCTTGTCCTCAATTTTCGAAATGCTTTTGATCTTAATTAAGAGAGTTAATAATGGCTTCTTTTAAAGAATATTTAAATCAGTTATGTTTTGATTGCATTTAAACGATCATTGATGTTTTTTTGTTTTTGTTTTGTTTTTTTTTTAACTTTCTTTGATTTTATTTTTAAAAAAAGCTATTAGATCACGTATGTTTGAAAGAAAATACGGTGCCGATTTGTCCTGGTACAGAACTGTCTTTTTCAACGGGTGCCGAAATGTCTTGTTACCCTACAAAACATGGTGGAAATACCCTCCAAGTTTCAGATGGATTTTTAATCACTTGCTAAGGATGCAAAAATAATGTAATCCGTACCAAAAGAGACTACATGTATGTTTATTCTTGATTATGTTATTTATAGAATAGTTGCAGTTATTTTAGAAATGTTTTGAGACAAAATAGTCTTAGGTCTCGACTTTACAATACACGAGGATACTGGTAATTAAAATTAAAAAGGTTCAAACATATTCAACCGTGCTACGATCCCGGTTAAGATGTTCTTTGACCATTTAACAGCATGGTTAAAACCACATCGGAAAAAAACGCTCAACCATAAAACAGTTTAAAACCAGGTTAATGGTTAAGAATTAAAAAACAGGCCTCTAACCTATAACTCCAATATGCATGAGCAGACAACTTTGTAAACGGAAACGGAAGTTCGGATGGAAGGTGAAGGACATTCGGGGATATGGCGACGACCAGTCGCATATTTCTGAACTTTCTGTTTATTTCCACAATCTCAGTGCTTTTATTGATACAAGGTTACTATTGGAGAAATACCAACATCCAATATTTTTTCCAAACATATTTCAGGAAAAAAAACCCGCAACTCTTAGTCTTATGTTACTTGTCTATATTGTCCTGATCATAACAAAGAATTGAAACACTACACGCAGGAAATACACACCCCCTCTAAGCATTTTACAACAACATGTATCATAAATCACTACTAGGCGACCCTTCCAAATTTTTATACAGTTCTAAGTATATTATTACTTTACTTGCAAGATACAAATACGAAAGCTTAGGGGACGTTCAATCTCGTTGAGAATAGGATTCTGAAGAAATCCTCGTTGAGATTAGCATTCCGAAAATGTAGAAACTTACTGAAAATTTCTTCGGAATGCTAATATCAACGAGATTAAGGGCAGTCGTGATCGTATGGTAGTTGGATTAACAACTATCCCTGTGGAACCAGTAATAACGCACCTAAGCAGATAATTGTTTGTTGACATTAGATTGTTAAAATTAAAATTTGTGCATAAAAATAAAAAAATTATTCTTTTCTATCGATTTAATTTGCAATATGATTAATAATTATTTTGTTTTCATGCCATTTTCAACGTTTTCTTGGTACACTGGTAATGTGTTTACATTTTGTTCAAGGACGGGAATGACACACTCCTATTCTATCAATATAATATCACTACAGCTTACCTTGCTAATCGAAAAAATGCTTCCATTCGAAACCACTCTTTGACGAATGTCCAAAGTTGTAAAATCCAAACAACATCCAAATTAATAACTTAAATTTTATGTCAAATCCAACAGCACTGTCCATAATGAACGTCCACATTTGTAAATTCACAAACAATATAACATCCAAATCTATTAATTCAATATTTTAGACATGTTTAACATGATATATTTAAATACTGATCAGTGAAAAATGTCATAGCTGTATCAAAATAATTTTCAGTTCTATTCATTAAGTTCTTAATTGCTCCAAAGAAAAGATTTATTTAAACAATTCTTAATCCCTGTTTGCCATATTTCGTTATATTCATTGAAAATCATATAAGCAATTGTCACACTTTGACAGTGAATATTTTTTTAGTACGGAATGCTCACCACATGACAGTCACGTGACCTAATATGCCCGCGCAGCCTGTCAGCAGACGTAAACTTTTGACAACACTTTGAAGGGTTTTAGGCCAATCGTGGGTCTATTTTAGTAAATGATCTTTTGGACATAAGGAAAAATGGCGGTTTTATATGGATAACAAAACTAGATGATCAAGTGTTTATGGGTTATTTCCACATGTTGTGGGATACAACAACGAACACTGCCGTCAACGTGAAGAAACCTCAAACCTCTGACCTCATAGGTTTTGCGGTTCATAAATAAAACCTGAATGCATCTCTGTGCATCATTTCTGGTCTGCGTCAAAATAGGTACCAGCACGATACTTGTGCAATCAGTATGGTGGTCTTAGGTATTTTCGATAGGTTAAAAGAAAATGTTGTAATTTTTTTCTGTATACTTTGATATTCATTAAAGTTTATTTCAGGGGCATTAACTGTCAACTCGACTTTTGATATTTACATATGCATCTCTGACGTTTTATTTTGCTTGTTTACAATCCATACTTATGATGACGTACAATGTAGTACATGGAGATATTGAGGCTCTAGATAATAATGTATCATATTTTCATAGATAAAATTACTAAAAGAGTTGACGGATTCTCAAAACAAGTTCATTAAAGTTTCAAAATTTATTTTGAGTTTGATCAAATTTATCATGAGGGACCCAATGGTAAATGTTGCTCGTTCACTTCAATGCTATTAATATTGTATTCTCATAAAAGTTAATAAACATGTTAAATGTATTATTCATTCATAAAAAAAAATTAATATTAATAATTATGATCATGTACACTCCCGGTATAGCATCGCCGAGGTTCCACAACTTTCAAAGGTGAAAAAGACATTTGAAATTACAAATGCAGAATGTGTACAAGTCTTTAAGAAGAGTACTCCTTTAAAGCTTCCAAATTTTTAACTTCTGTCAGGGTCAGTGATCAGAATTTTAGCCACATATAAATATGACAGTGCACACTCTGCAGATGATATATAGCTAGAGATATTCAAGTTAGAGTTAAATATAATCAATATACTTCATGCAGATTAAAAGTACTAGTAAAATGGCTGAAAATATGCAGGATTGTGATAAAAAGAGTTCTTATTTTCTTGGAAGGCATTGTTTGTCAACATTAATTGGTTTGGGGCCTTCTTTTGTCAATCTAATTTCATTTTCTGAAATACATGTATATACCGAAAAAGTATTCGCGCATGATTTGCAGGTGCAAATAAAAATAGCTATAGAAAATTCCTTATAATCGAAATTACCTTACGAGACCATACCTATTCCCACTAAAGTTGTGAGTTCAAATGACGTTCACAGGGCTCGACAATTAATACCAGCTCCCACTAGCCCTGGCTAGTAAGGAAACATTTTTTACTCGCCAGCAAAAGAATGTTACTTGCCAGGTTAATAAAGATACCAATTCGTACTATACAACTCCAGTATGTATTTATTCATCTATAATTATTAATGCCCTGAATGAGACAAAAGATGCTTAGTAAAGTTAGTTGAGGAATGGACTTTTGCTGATACCATATTGAAACATTTTTAGCTCACCTGACCCAAAGGGTCATGTGAGCTATTGCCATCACTTGGCGTCCGTCGT
>MJUT01010286.1:185613-196261 GCA_002080005.1 Gigantidas platifrons | reverse complement strand
TCTACGAGTAGATTGGGTAATTTTGGAGTACGACACTCTTGCTCAAATTCTTTATGATTGTAAGGCCTGGATAAGCACACAAAATATAATGGAGATTTAAGGGATAATGGTTGACTTGACTTCATGATAATTTATATCAGTCTTTTGTGAGTTCTAGATTTTTATATGTTTTCAGATACAAAAGAAAAACTGCACAGAGAGGAATTTTGAAAGGAGAAATTGAACAGAGTGAATCATTCTTGTGTAATGGAGATTCATTAAAATCATATATTGACCATTCTTCTGGAAGTGGCTCAGGAATTCCATTCTTGGTATGTCTTGTTTATTGTGAAATAGATTGCTTTTCTTTTTCTTAATTTATTTTCAGATAGCCACTCATGGCGAGGTGTACTCGATACAACATTATGTGATAAGTTTTTCAGTGACTTGCGACAGGGTGGTTTTCTCCGCTTTCCTCCACCAATAAAACTGACCGCCATGATATGACTGAAATATTGTTGAAAATGATGTTAAACACCCTAACCCTAACCCCTAAAATATCTCCACTTGTCATAATTTCCAAAAAGATATTTTCATTACAGCAGGGGTGGTTTTTAGGAAGGAGCATTATGTATACAAGTGTATGGCTAAGTATCTAAACAGTCATATTATTATACAGTACATTGTTCTTGGCAAAAGGATAGCCATAAAATATTCTACAGAATTTTAGGCGATTATTCTAAACCGAGGGGTTATAAAGGTGTGATAGGAAACTTCTATTCTTATCAATTTTGGATTATGTTTTTGTTTAGTAATAATAAGTACTGTAATGTGATATAGAATGCTGTATTACACTTCATGTGATATGAGATGCTGTATTACACCCCATGTGATATGAAATGCTACATTGAATTCCACATGATATGAAATGCTATGTTACACCCCATGTGATATGAGATGCTCTATTACATTCCATGTGATATGAGATACTCACTGTATTACACCCCATGTGATATGAGATACTGTATTACACCCCATGTGATATGAGATACTGTATTACACCCCATGTGATATGAGATGCTGTATTACACACCATGTGATATGAACTGCTGTATTTCACTCCATGTGATATAAGATGCTATATTACACCCCATGTGATATGAGATGCTGTATTGAACCACATATGATATGATTGATTGATTGATGTTTAACGTCCAGCAAGCAATTTTTCAGCTATATTCAGGACGAGAATAATTTTAACTCCACGAGACTCGAAAAAAGGAAATGTGATGGGTAGGGACGGATAATTTTTCCAGTGCAACAGGTCTCCTATGGACCACTCATCATGAGCATAATGCTCATTATGAGCTGTTACACTGGGTTCTTTAACGTGCGAAGAGGGTGGCAATCTCTCAACACGGGACCTCGGTTTTATTTACATCTCATCCGAATGACGGGTTGGTTGTCAATTTATACATCCCGCACAACCGACGGAAGCCCCGTCAAACCGAAGAAGCTCTCGGTCCCATTTCTATGTCCCGGGGTTCCCGCAGGGTTGACCCCTTTTAGAGGACTAGTGCCTCTAGGATGGAGAAACCTGGTGCCTATTCTATCCCCGGCACACTCTCTGGGAGGGGGTTCATGTGATATGAGATGCTGTATTACACCCCATGTGATATGAGATGCTAAATTGAATCCCATGTGATAATATGAGATGCTATGTTACACTCCATGTGATATGAATGCTGTATTACACCCCTTGACATGAGATGCTGTATTGAACCACATGTGATATGAATGCTGTATTACACCCCATATGATATGAGATGCTATATTACAAACCATGAGATAAGAGATGCTGTATTCCAGCCCATGCGATATAAGATTTAGTACATATATTATACTTTTTTCATGTGATTTTAGGTACAGAGAACTATTGCAAGACAAATACATTTGGTAAAAAGTATTGGTAAGGGACGATATGGAGAAGTTTGGAAAGGAAAATGGAGAGAAGAAAATGTTGCAGTTAAAATATTTTTTACAACAGAAGAAGCCAGTTGGTTTAGAGAAACAGAATTATATCAGACAGTTCTACTCCGACATGATAATATTCTAGGTAAATGTTTTAGCACTTTATAGAAATATTCTGATATATATTGTTTGTTCATTGAAGAAACAATTCATGCCATTCATAACTGTGGTGATGATTTTAAAATTATTGAATTCATATACATAACAAATAACTGGTCATGGAGTAGATGTTCATGTGTTTCTGTCTAATTCTGATAACAAAACAAGAGTAGATAGAAAAATAATTTGTTTTTGCCTATAAGATAAAAAGTGAGACTTTGGTATACTTTTGTTTAAAAATTTACTACCTCTACCTCATTTTTGCTCACCTTGAACAATGGTCCATGTAAGGTATTATCGTCACTAGAAATGGGTTTGGATGGTCCTCAACATTTTATATGATTTTGGATTCATTTGGAAATTCAACATGGCTGTTTGATCAATTATGTTATCTGATTGGCTGAACTCTAAAAAATTCTTTTTCACTGAAACCACATGTTTGATAGAACTGTTCCTTAGTAGGAACATTCCTTATTTTGTGGATTGAAAATTATTTCTTCAAAATGACTGCCACTACAGGACAAAGTTTTAACATTGGTCCACATGGGGAAAATATTCAAAAATTATTCTTCACTGTACCATTTAAAAGCAAATTTGGGCTGGATTTTACCTTTTGATGGCTACAAATTAATATGTGTTGGTATTGTTTTTGTGTCGATCAGAAATCTAAGATGGCCACTACCGCAGGGCATAGCTTTTACATAGGCTCATTTTTTTTAAATAATTCTTCTCGGAAACTAGATATTGTATTGACCACAGATTATACTAGAATAATCATTGAAAATATCAGAGCAGAGTTTCAGACTTATTGGCATGATCAAACCTTTCTGAAGTTAAAAACGTTGGTCCAGGTAGTTTGATAACAGATGTCTTAACTAGAGACATTGGATTGCCGATTTACAATAGAACTCTCTTGTGTGTGTTATTAAAACGTCTATCATCTTTAATTCTATATATTGTTGGTAGTTATGCCCCTGAATATATTGATATTGCATAATAATTACCACTATAATAATCTTCTCTAAAAGTATAATGCATAGAGATATTTAATTGGGTATGTATATGTAAGTATTGAAGAGATAATACTAAATCATATGCCACATTTGTAAAAAAAAAAAAAAGGTCTAATATTTTCATTGTTTAAGGAATTATTTATTTTGTTTCCTATTTACAGGTTTTATAGCATCAGACATTAAAGGAACAGGATCATGGACACAATTGTTTCTCATCACCGACTATCATGAGAACGGCTCATTATATGATTATTTGTCAACACACATAATAGACACAGATGACACATTAAAGATGGCTCACACTATATCATGTGGACTTACACATTTACACACAGAAATATTTGGCACAAAAGGTTTGTCAACTTTTATTTTAAAGCTAGTATGTACTTTATAAGGATTATTTTTTAAGGTTTCAGAATTTGATGTTTTTAGTCTGTCATAATAGCAATATTAAAGTTGTCATTATAAAAAACAAAGAGATAGTTTAATGAAATACTAGCATGATTGAAGTGATGGATTAAGAAACAAATGCATAGTTTACAATTGTCAACAATTAACGATCAAGGACTATTTAAAGGGGCATTATCTGCCAAATCGTAAATTTTTGTTACCCATAAAAACTATCAGATATGATTGATGCCTTAATAAAACGTGCTTCTGTAATTTATAAATGTTATGAAATGTACGCGCATCGGGGAAAAAACATGCAACTGCTCGTGTTTTGAGATCGATCAAGAAATGGATGCCATCTTATTAATTATCAACATTGTTTACGGAGTTTGCCGAATCATCATTAAATCAGTACAACAATGCACTTATTTCTTATTTTTTGTGAATCTGTTTTTATTCGGTGTTAATTACGGACAAAGAACCATGCAAGTTGGCAGTTAATAAGCGACAAAATACAAATTATTTGTTTTTTACCTGTCACTAGTAATCAATTATACAGAAAAAGCGAGATCAGATTATTTGCTTGCAAGCAAATAAGTAATCGATGGTAATTTTTTTTTCTCAAAAGGCGGAAAGGGGTTCGATATAAAGCTGTTTAATGTGAAATATTTACCTTTATTTCATCTTTTTAAAGCTATTTACCAATTTCCAAAGCGTATAATTTTTTTGGTAAAAATCGTAACTAATGCCCCTTTAACTATTTTGTAATACATGTCAACTTATACAGGAATGAGTGATTGTTGTTTTGCGGCAAATGAGGAATATTTCAGCTTAATCATGGTGAGAACAAGTAACATTTGATGAGATTCAACCTTTACCAGAGTATGATAGAAATAAATGAATTAAACAATTACAAACATAGTTGTTGACATCACTTACATTTGATGAGATTCAATCTTTACCAGAGTATGATAGAAATAAATGAATTAAACAATTACAAGCATAGTTGTTGACATCGCTTACATTCAATGAGATTCAACCTTTACCAGAGTATGATAGAAATAAATTAATTAAACAATTACAAGCATAGTTGTTAACATCGCTTACATTCGATGAGATTCAACCTTTACCAGAGTATGATAGAAATAATGAATTAAACAATGACAAGCATAGTTGTTGACATCGCTTAGCTTAGAAACAAATGCCCTGTTAAGAATATATTTCTAGTAAGAACTGTTAACAATTATGTGAATACTTGTGAATAAATGTTTGTCTCCCTTAGACAGAATATGTATTACTAGTTGTGATTACATCAGTATTGTTGACACTATTAATTAAAATTTATTGAAAACTTCTTCAGGGAAGCCTGCCATGGCCCATCGAGACATCAAAAGTAAGAATATTCTGGTGAAGAAAGATGGGAGTTGTTGTATTGCTGACTTAGGGTTAGCAGTTAGATACATCAGGTATGGATTCTATCAATGAATTAGGATTATCAATGGACAGAATGGCTAACAATTAGATACATCCAGTATAAGTTCTTTTATTAATGTGCTGATGGAAGGGCTAATAATAATATACATCCATTATGAATTCTTCTATGATTGAGGTGATGGGAGGGTTAACAATAAGATTCATCTATCTTGGGAGTTGACTTAGGGTTAGCAACAAAGTATGGGATTCTTATGTTATTGATTGTAAAGTTGTATTGCTGACTTAATGTTGTAAGACTAAATTCTGAGATTTGAAAAAAAATAATTAAACTTCTTATATGCATTTTCTGCAGCACTGTGGTGGAGAAAAATAAAAGTCTAAGAAGTGGTCTTCCCTCTGTTAGTGTCAAACTTGATCTTACACTTGTCTATATCTATTATTTTCTATTTTCAGTGAGAACAATGAAGTGGATGTTCCACCTAATACCCGACAAGGAACAAAACGTTATATGGCTCCAGAAGTTCTAGATGAAACATTATTAACTCATCATTTTGATGCTTATAGAAAAGCTGATATTTATGCTTTAGGTTTAGTTATATGGGAGATATGTCGCAGATGTGCTACAAATGGTCAGTTTATATTACACATGTACTACATTTGTATAACAGTTACAGGTTAAGATTAGTGATGTTTAATGACGACAATATTTCTATTTTATCGGTAAATCTGACATTTTTCTTTTGATCTCACAGAGCGATATTGTCAGTACATTGTATCAACCAACTGACTGATACAGTGAAACCTTTCTAAACCGAACCCTGAGTAAACCTGCCTAAACCAGACAGACTTTACAGTCCCATCTACTAAATGTCTATGTAAATTTTACCTGTGTGAACCAAATACCTGTCTAAACAGAGCAAATTCTTCAGTCCCAAAGAAGTTGGGTTTAGACAGGTTTGACAGTACTGTGATCTCCACAAGTGACTGATGCTGAACATTTCTGTCAATGTGACATCAAACACATTGTGACGTCACAAACAAAAAACAATAAACATCAGTTTTGAGAGTCTTCACATATAATATCACTAGTATTGCTGCAAGTCCAATAGGATGAGCTACGATGCTAATGATAATGTCTGTCTCAACCTTCAAAATTACTGTGATTCTATATAGTATATCACTGAGGTCAGTTTTATTAGTGGAGGAAACTAGGATGTCAGGAAAAAACCAACCTGCTGCAGTTCATAAAAAACTCAAGCTCGTAAAACAATCAAATTGTATCACATTTGAACTCCATTTTTACAAATAACAATAAAACCTTTAATTGAGAACATTTTGATGATTTCTGGAAAGATTATTAACAAAATAATACTACTATATGACATCATTTGTGTTGTGATAAGGTTAAAAAAAAACAACTGTGTCTGACAAGTTTATATCTCCAGATTAATTTAGAAGTTAAATTGATGCTGTAAAATTAATGGTTTTTTTTTTAATAGAAGGTGTAGTTGAAGACCACCAGGCACCATATTATGACTGTGTAGAGCCAGATCCCAGTTTTGATGAAATGAGAAAAGTTGTTTGCATTGAAAAAATGAGACCAGAAATTCCAAACCGATGGTTAAATGATCAGGTAGTACAAACAGATTTTAATATCCATGATAATTTTATTGTTTTCTATTGTATGTTGACATAATGTATTTATTGTATAAAATATTGACAATGTAAGGGTTATGGATTATTGTGGATTTACACCACTTTCAACAAAATATAAGTTATATAGTGGTAGTAAATTGGACACTGGAGAAATCAACCTGTCGCGAGTTAATGACAAACTAAATCTGATAATGTTTGTATGAAGTACACCTCGCCATGGACATATCTCTAATCTGCAACTCCTCTTAGACCACTGAACAGAAGGCAGCCAAATTTGCACATTTTCTTTTACAGATACTGTAGTGCACCTGCTATTTTATTTTTTTTATCACATTGTTCTTGGGGGTTTACCAGAGTGATGAAGTTCATAGTGTGTACAGATTTCGCCTCAGTTTTTACTTTGAGCTACTCATGGAAAATACTTTTCTGTAGTCAAGATAATGACATTGACTGTAATTAGAACTGTTTTATCTAACTTGAATATTCGATTTCAGTGAGACAAGTTGTACCATTAATATGTGATTTTTTTTAAAGTAAAGAACAGTCTGATTAAAAACAGCTGTTGTAATTAGCTATTCTCCCCTTAACATCTGACAGAACGTGATTAGAGATCATGTCCAAATGAACTCATGATCGGCCTATGAAAACGTCACTGGCGAAATCTTAACAGCACATTTACGTTTTGTTAAGCTTACAGCTCTCTGATAGGTTTATCTTTTTAAGTATTCATATAAGAAAGTTCATCTAGATATGACCTCTAATCAGGTTCTGTCAGATGATAGGGGGAGCATAGCTTATATAACAGCTGATGTTAATTAGATTGGTAAAAGAAGTGTTATTTCGTGTCATAACACAATAAGACAGTGTATGCATGTGTAATACATATCAGTCATTCATATTATTATTTATTTAATTTTCAGTATTTAAAAGCTTTGATAAAAGTTATGACAGAATGTTGGAGTCAGAATCCTGCAGCTAGACTTACATCTCTTCGTGTGAAAAAGACACTTGGCAAAATGTATTTACTGTCTCAGAAGAATGAAAAGTTAGAACTGAGTTGTTAGTTCTCTAGATGATATTAACTGATTTGTGATAGTGACATATAATGAAGATACTATTTTAAAGAAGAATACTGTCAAACCGCTAGATATAGTTGCCTTGTTTAAAGTAATGTTATCACGAGTTGATATTGACTAACTGCTGAGTTCATTTTGACTTCCCGAGTTGATATTGACAAACTTCCGATTTGATACTGAGTTAGTATTGACTAGCTGCTGAGTTGATATTGACTATCTCCTGAATTGATATTGACTGTCTGCTGAGTTGATATTGACTGTCTGCTAAGTTGGTATTGACTGTCTGCTGAGTTGATATTGACTGTCTGCTGAGTTGATATTGACTAACTCCCGAGTTGATAATGACAAACTTCTGAGTTGATATTGACTATCTCCTGAGTTCATATGGACTAATTCTCGAGTTCATATTGACAGACTGCTTGTTGAGTTTTTTTCTAATTTATTTAACCAGAATCTCTATAAGTTCTAGCTTATCAGTATTCAACACAATCATCTGGTTCCACTTTGAATGGTGGTGAGAGGGTAAACAAACTACAGGGATCTTTGGATGACAATTAAGCAACATCTTTTGGAACATTTTATACTGTGTTGGTGTGCAAGATAACATTGTGGATCAATGTGAAAACATGTATTCAGTTGTCTGTGGAATAAAAACAAAACACAAAAGATATCAGATGATAAAACGTAAATGTTGTTTTTTATGAAACTGTTCAGCTACGTATTTATACCATTGAAGTGGGTAATTATGTAACAATGTTTATTTCTCCTTTGAAATTGAATCATGAAAATGCAGACATCAAAATAGTATGCAGAGAGTCTTGTTGAGCAAGACTATTTTGTTCTTGCAAAATTGATTTAAGTTTAATATGTTCCTTGTTTGGAGATTTATATTAATAAAGTGGTATTTCCAATATGCTATATGATTTATATTTATAGAATCAAATTAAACAATTAATTAACTTGAGTGTTGCCAAAATATATAAATAAATGAAGCCAGTAGAGTATATTGACAAAATGTTTCTCATGATGTAACATGCTTCTTTTTTCCTTCAGGAACAAAACTTGTACAACCAATAATTTGTATTTGTAAAATTATTAGGTAATGATAGTACATTTTTTTTTTTTTTTTTAATTTAACTTTATTTCATGTGTGCAATTTTAAAGAAATATTACCCCCCTTTTTTATATTATACATGTATTTCAAGTCATCAGTGTACATTTCCTCAACATATATATATTAGTTCAAAGATCTGGCTTACATTTCCTAAAGTTGGGCTATTTGTTTTCTCTGTATATATACATACATCTAAAACAAAAAAGGTGGTCACTATATGATTTCCAACAGAGGTGTACAAATAATACAAATAATTTTTCAGCAATTTGGTATTGGTTTGGGATATAAATTTAATAGCCTTAAACTTTTTTTTCATATTTTTTTAATTTAATTTCAGGTCTCAAAATTCAAGAATTGAATCTGAACTGATAAATTTATTTTATTTGATTCTTTGATTCTTCATTTATTTAACGGCCAATGACTACAAGTAGCTCTCCTTAAAATTTATTTCATGATTGACATTGATACATGTGCCATAAATGCAATCATTTTCAGGTATTAGTTTTGTGTGGTGTAAGTTCACTTTTCTGTCAAAAGTATTCAATATGCTTACCGCATAACCCCACACACCACCCCTCCCCCTCCTGAATTTTGTGGTCTCTCCAGTGGTAAAACAAGCTGGTACTACTGATTTAAGGTTGAAAAATGAATGTCATTTAATATTTCATATTTGATCACTGTTGAGAATTTTATTAAAGATTACGGTTGTATTTATATGGCTGTATTTGTAAATTTAACCTTGTAAATTTAATTTCACAATCAAATACATGTATATCCATATTTAATACAAATTTTTTAGTCATATGTATAGCAAACACGAACAGGTGAGGTCTGTTAGACGTTTTGTTACAATGACCTGTTCAAAATACTTTGAAACTGAATCTCTAGCTTACCGTAATCAGTTGTTAGGTAACAACACGATTATTGCACAAGTCTGATATCCTTTTGAAAGACGAGGTGTATTCAATAGTGTCTGTGATTATAAAATCTACTGCAGATTAGAGAAGACAATACTAAGTTGTAAAACTTGTGTCTGATCCTGTTGTCATTATTTAGACAATGAAATATTTATGTTTAAGTAAATTACTGCAGATTTCTCTACCTCCAAACTTGTTAGATATAACTGAAAATGGCTGAAATCATAAAATGTTTCAACTGTCTGTAAAATCTAGGACAATATAGTACATAAACTGTTCCAACTGTCTGAAATCAAATGACAAGATTGTACATAAAATGTTCCAACTGTCTGTGAAATCGAATGACAAGATTGTACATAATATGTTTCAACTGTCTGTAAAATCTAGGACATTCACAAGATAGTACATAAAATGTTCCAACTGTCTGTGAAATGGAATGACAAGATTGTACATAAAATGTTCCAACTGTCTGTAAAATCTAGGACATTCACAAGATAGTACATAAAATGTTCCAACTGTCTGTAAAATCTATGACAAGATTGTACATAAAATGTTCCAACTGTCTGTAAAATCTATGACAAGATTGTACATAAAACACACTTGTGTAAGTACCTAAATGTGTTAATACCTCAGATATATTAATTCAATGTCTAGTATTGTAATTCCAGTATGTTTAATATAAGGCAAGACATGGACAAATATTTCAAAAATTCTCTTTTTAAGAAAATGGCACTGTATTTTTTATACTGAAGTATTTGTTATCACGTATTCTCTACACAGAGCTGATATTTATAAAGGGTAATACATAATGTATTTTCTAAAGATAAAACTTTTTCTGTTTAAGAAATTATATATAATTTTCTGTGTTTATTTTTCTGTAACCTATTGTATATTTTATTTTGACTCTACATTTTTGTATTTGATTATTATTATTATTAT
>MJUT01010286.1:143320-157028 GCA_002080005.1 Gigantidas platifrons | reverse complement strand
TTATTGAGTTAGATATAGTGAGGTTCATGACTATATTCTTACTACCAATTATTATTGAGTTAGATATAGTGAGGTTCACGACTATATTCTTACTGCCTATTTATTGAGTTAGATATAGTGAGGTTCACGACTATATTCTTACTACCAATTATTATTGAGTTAGATATAGTGAGGTTAGACTAATTAAAACAGTATACATGTATCACAAACATTGTGAACATATGTTTGTTCATCCTTGTAATATTTGTTCTTTTGAATAATTAATTATAAACAACTCAATTATACATTCTTCTCTGAGGAACAAATATTCTATACTGTTTATTCCGTTAGGAATTAATATTGTAATATTTTCCCTGTAGATATCATGTAATATTTGTTATATTCCGTTAGGAATTAATATTGCAATATTTTCACCGTCGATGTCATGTAATATTTGTTGCTGTGGCAGAAATTCTATCTCATGACAGCATCATACATTAAAACAGAGAATCTACCAATTATACATGAAAAATGACAAAAATGCCATGCCACAATCATGTGTTTAAAGCTGAATGGCTATGTCATTTTATAACACTTGCAACTGACAAGACTATAGGCCTCTGCTAAAATTAGAAATCAGTATTCAGGATAAGAATTTGACCTATGATTTTGTCATTAAAATAGATTGTTCAATATTTTTGTTGTGACACTACTTTGTGAGCAGAATTATTAGAATCTTTGCACTGAATCCTGGTAAAAATGGGATTTCCCCATCATACTTGATTTTGACGTAGGTGTTACCTGGAAAAATTGTTTAAACATAATTTTCTAATCTAATATATCTAAAGATCACACAGTTTTATTTTGTCTGATCAAGTTTTTCTGTGAGTTGCGACAGGTCGGTTGTTTTCTCCTGGTACTCCACTTTCCTCCATCAATAAAACTGACTGCCACGATATAACTGAAATAATGTTGAAAGTGGTGTTAAACCACAATCCCCCTAAAAGTTGTGGTTTTGATCATATGGTAGTTGGATTCACAACTACCTGTGTAATCAGTGCCTATCACCACTGAAGTTGTGAGTTCTAATCCTGCTCATGGCGAGGTGTACTTGATACAACATTATGTGATAAAGTTTATCAGTGACTTGTGACAGGTCGGTGGTTTTATCTACATTGTATGTACTTTGTTTTCCTCCACTAATAAAACTGACCTACACTATATAACTAAAGTATTGTTGAAAGTGGCATTGAACATCATAACCCCTCTAAAAGTTAAATAAAAAAATATCCCCAGAGGGAACCCCAGTTGATAGAAATAGAATCTAGATATCCGTGAGTTATTTAGGAAGAATCAAATATACAACTCACCTTTATGATGTGATGTACATACATTTTGTATCTAACATGTATATGGAAAATACCTAGCTCTTCGCATGTATAAGACAACTTGTAACAATTCCTAACCAGGAACAGTTTATTAGTAGAGATTGCTGGTGGTCTGTTGCAAGACAGATTTTTTTGGACCCTGTCCATTACATCCTTGGTTACCTGTGGTGGCTATCTAAACTTCGGTCCATAGGCCAATCTCAATTACATTAACCTTTTCACCTTCAGGATTTAATATTTGTAAGCTAATGTTCTTATCATGAATATAGCTTAAATACTACTCACTTGGCCTTAGAAAACAATCCTAAAATAAAAGTCCTGAAGTACTGATAGTTGGGTTGTGTCCATCATTGGTAACCCACAGCTGATCACACTCTGATGGCTTTTCTTTGTGTAATTTGTTTATTTTTCCAAGAACAGATTTATACATACATGTACATGATTCTATATTCACAATGTTTCAGTACACAAAAGTTACAATGTAAAAAACAAGTTGGTCTTCATAAAATACTGTTTTTTAATAACTTTTGAAGTTCAAAGTTAGCATCAGTGGATAGCAATTGGAGCATGATCAGGATGAGTGGAGAGCAATCGGAGCATGGTCAGCTGTGGGTTACTGACAATGGGTTGTATCAGCATATTTACACATTGGGATGTAATATTATTTGAAGTATCACTGTTTAGTGTTAGAACTATTAGACATGTCTTTTCATGACCTGACCTTATTACTGATTTGTCAGTGTATGCTTTGAGTAAGGGGACCTAATATTGGTTTGACATCTCTTATTTGTAATTTTAAGTATCAATAAGAGCTAGCATGCTATTCCTTTATTCTGATTTCATTCTTTGATTTAAGATTCCCCATTTCTTTATTACTAAAATTTTCTAATTTCTATCTTATATTTTTACAGTATTTTTATTTGTATATTTTTGTATTTCTTACTTTCTTCAATCAGTTTCTTGGATTGTTTTGATGGTTTAGTGTTTGTTATTTTCATTTGTCCTAGCCAAAGGCCATCTCAGATTTTATTGTCTGTCATTATTAATTTTCTGACATTTTAATCTTCTTTTGTAGAAACTCCTTGTTTTAATTTCCAGAAGCACATATCTTTTGTATTTAGAAGACATTTCAATTAAATACCTGGGGAATTGGAACCAAAAATAAGCTGGTCACTGCCCACAATATGCAATTCTTGTTTCTGATTGACCAAATTAATAAAAGTTTATCCTCAAAAACCACAAGCCTTCCTATTGAATTGAAGCAATACAGGAATCATGTATAGATTGTCCAAGAAGGATCCACATTTTGTTCTGATCCAACATCAGAGGTGGCCGCCAAAGCACCATGATTGTAGGACTAAGTTTATATAACATAGGAAAAAGGTTCCTTGGATGTTTTTTACAAAATTGTGTTTTTTGTTGTTGCTTTAAGTCCAAGATGGCCACAACTGTAGGAAAATATTTAACTGGAGTAAATAAGAAAATTTTAAGATACACATTTGTATCTTCATCTTGGAAATGATCTTTGGTTGGACAACTTTCAAAATTGTTTGTGACACTCCCAGTATTTATAAACTTTTGAAGTCAAATTGAAAATCAGGTCAGCAGCAATTACAGGCTCCTGGGAGACCTCTAGTACCTGTACATGATAACATTCATTACAGTTATCTATTATTAACTGGTACTTATCTGTTCAGGGTAGAAATTCACTAATGAGTCTAGAAGAAACCTAATTAGTGTCTACCTGATAATTAAAATTGGATATAACCATTGTAAGCATCTCTAAAAGGTGACGATGTATCAGGTGTAATAAATCAGTAATATTACAAATGTTTCTAGATGACAAATAAATATATGTTATCTATAAACTAATTGTTTCCCTCTAAGCTAGAAAACTAATCAGAAACATGAATGATTTAGTTCCCAATCAAATTATATATATTTTATTTCTTCACCGATCAATTTAGCAGATGCAATACTCTTTTAATCGATAGATAAGCAGAGACGGATTCTGATGAAAGAGACGGGATGTTTTTTTTACCCTAAAAGCATTTGACTTCGTGTAGTTTGCTACCAGTGAGAGAATTAGTTCAATTTTAGTCATATGTGAATGGCCTAGCATTATTGACAAACTTTAACATTATACTGACAAATATATTTAGAATACATTTTTAACTTTGGGAATTTGAAACCAGTTTGAGAAAATGTATAGAAATAAAACTCTATTATTTCAAAGCCTTAGAAGATAACTTTACAAAATGATATATAAGCTAAAATAGAATTTAAAGTGACCTTGTTATACGGTAATGCATATTTCTGATATATAAGGTAAAATAGAATTTAAGGTGACTTTAATAGTTTATTATTATGCATATTTCTGATGTATAGACAGAAAATGCTAATCTTGGTAAATTACTCTCAAATGAAATTCAACTTCATATTTCTTGGTATTTTATTATACTGTTGGGGACAGACAAAAGAAAAATCCATCATGATGAATAAAGTTAGAAGTTTGAAAACTCTAAGAAAATGCAAATTGATGGCAATAATGTAAATCTCTTTTTCAAGAAAAGCAATATTAAAAAAATATTTTAAACCATTTCCTGGAATAGAACATTTTAGTTACCTTGATGTACTGGTGCTTGTAGAGAGAAATTTCCATAATGTATGAAGATCAAATAAAATACAATCCTTGTAAGTTTCCTTATAAGTTTTCAAGACAAACGTCACAGTGAGAATCACTGGAATAGGGTTATCATGTAAAATGATACATGCTAAATTTTGCTCAACACTTACGGTAATTATTTTCTTTCAATTTGACTAGAGGATAACAGTAGCTCCAAAAACATGGTATGACAAATTAGCTGTAGTTAAAAAAAAGTGTTTGACACTTGATCTGAAGGGCATTCCCAACCCTGCACTTGACTGTAAAGGGCATTCCCAACCCTACTTCGATATGTGGATTCTGATTGCACCATTGGTATCTTCAAACTCTCCTTTCTACACTTGACCATAAAGACAATTCCCAACCCCAGTAAGGAGTTTATATTCTAAAATAATCACTTCAGTATTAAAAGGTCTTCTTTTTCTTGTCCTGTCAGAAAATTTCATATGAATTGAACCTCTTTTAAGAGGTCACTCGTCTTGTCAGGCCATTTTTTTATCTGTAGCAAAAGTGAGCTCCTAATACAGGTTTGACTGTTCATGTATATGCTAAATATTTGATTTCAGGTGGTATTAATGCAGACAAGACAATCAACACGTTGTTTGGTCATGAACAATTACTCAAACATATTCTTTCTGACATTTAAATAGTGTATCATCACTGGGCATTGATTTCAATCAGAAAATAGTTTTTCTTGTCTTAAGATTGCTCATATAAGAATCTTTTCCGGAATAGAACCCAGTGTTGATTAGAGTTATTGTTGCTGGCTCTGTATAATAATCACTGACATTGTGACTTTGTAGATATGATGATATCTTTTCTACAGTAAAAACTGTTGAAGAAAATTAGGTATACAACAAACATGTCAATATAATTACCGTATGGCCTTTTGAAGCATAGAAACAGAACATGCATGGAAAACAAAAAACTGACTAAGAATTGTTTACCATCAATGTTTAAACTTTTTGTTCATAATTAAAATAAATTGTTATTGGTTGTGTTGTAAACAGTAATTGTGTCTTGGATACTACCACTGCAATTTATACTGGTAGAATATTTTATCCTGTTACAAAAAACATTTGTCAATGACATTATTGGTGGAACATTTTGTCAAGGACACGAACATTTGTCAGTGAATTATACTGGTAGAGGTGAGCCGTCATGGTTGTGATCCTATGATAGTTGGATTTGTAACTACCTATGCAATCGATGCCTATCACCACTAACGTTACGAGTTTGAATCCCGCTCTGGCGAGGTATACATGATACAACATTATGTGATAAAGTTTGTCAGTGACTTGCGGGAGGTCGGTGGTGTTTTCTCCGGGCACTCCGGTTTCTTCCACCAATTAAACACCATAACCCCAACCCATTCTGGTAGAGCATTTTGTCAAGGACAAGAACATTTGTCAATGATATTTATATCTTTATATTACAGTATGTAGTTTTGTAGTACATAAAAGATGCCATGAGTTTGTTTCATTTGGATGTCCAGGTGCTGACCAGGGACCAGATTCAGATGTAAGTCAAATTTAAAAACAAAATAGGCAGGATGTTTATTCTTGAACTTGATTTTAACAAACCTAAGTAACTAATGTTTTGATAAATACAATATTTCTTTAACTATCTGTTGAAAAAATACTTAAAAAGAGAAGCATTTCCTATTATAAGTTGATGGGGAATATAGCACAATAATTCTATTCTTACTAGAATTTATCATTAACTCGTAATCTGATTGGATATGGTCACTTATTCTACGTCATTCGAAAGGAATTTATAAATCAATATTTCCGTTTACTGTACTACTTTTTTTTGTAGCACTACGGTGTAGGAATATGAAAAAATAATCCACCAAGAATTATTGGTATTTAACGTCGAAAACAACACGATGTCCAAGAATAAGAATTATAAGGATTAAACATTGTGTTTTTAGGAAATTATGTATGTATAAACTCCGGCAGCTCACTCACAAACTTTACATAAAGTCCTTCGGACTTTATTCAGTTTGTGAGTGAGTTGCCAGAGTTTATACATAGATAATTTCCTAAAAAACAGTGTTTAATCCTATATAAACTTGTAGTCCAGACAGTATTGCTTTAGAGTACACTTCTGTCCTGTATCCAATATATAGAGTGTTTTGATTGGACAATTTTTGAGTATGAGAAAGCAACTTGTGTTCGAAAGTTTGAAGACCATAAGGCCATGAAATTTAAATTTAAATCATGGGAGCCATATGTGTATGACATGGTATATAAGTACACAACGTAGCTGTGATATGAAGAACAGCAATGACACTGCTATTCCTGATCTTTGGATTTTGACCAGAGTTTAAGGTGGATTTTGTTTTCACATTCACTTGCAACAAATGCCTTTCTTCTTAAACAAAGATGTACTACTAAATTTATTGGTTTAAAGCTATAGTCCATGAAATCAAGGAATCTCAATTTTGCCCTTTAGATTTAAAGATCTTGGCAAATATTACTAGTATCCAAATATAGGGTTGTAACAAATCATTTTGAGGAGAATCGTTAATGAGGATCGTAAAGGTATATTTTTGTGCTAAAAGGTACTAGTAAGTTACGAAGCATTTTCTACCAACATGAGGATAGCACTTGTCATTTCAAGTAAATTATAAGTGTTGATATTTAATCAGATCTTCTTGACCTTTAACCTGAACTGTGTACAGATTTGTACAGGCACTTCAATAAAAAGTGGCAGGGCTAAATAAGTTTTATTGACCCAAGCGCCCCCTCTTAATGAACTGATTAGGTCTGTGAATATTGTGTATTGTCATTTGTGAAAAAAAGAGAAAAAAAGAAAAAATTCAGGATGATGTAAATTATCTCCCCTACTGTATTATGTTACAGACACTGTTGTCATAAGGTTTACAATTTGAGACACACAATGGATTGTTACACCAAAGAAATAATAGAAAGCGCCATTCATCTTCTACGATAATATAAGTCATATTTATAACTGTGAAATGTCAAATAATGTCCATGCATAAAATCCTACCAATATACTGACAGACATTCTGAAAACTTAATCAAACGATCAATCCAATTATAATGTTTAACTCTAAAGAATTTTGTATTCTTCAATTGAAAGCGAAGGCAGTTATACAATAGAATTACCATGAAAAATGCAATAAAATCCTAAGTCGTGACATGTAGGCAGACAAGCATTCATCTGCAATGCATGTACATGCTAATCTATTTACTGTGTAGTAAATTGTCTGTAGCACTATATTACATTGGAATTTCTTCAACAGGGGTGTCTGCTGGGAAGAGATGACCTTTCTTCTTATTTTATATAATTGTGTAAAAATTTTAAATAGTTTCAAGAAAATTGCAATCTATTTTTGTTATGCCTGTGATGATTAAAGATGCTGATTTTAACCTGAGTCAGCTGTCATATTTAGAACCTTTTCATGGCTTTTGTTTAAATTCTTGAGATCAAGAATATTATGAACCTGTCAAATACCTTTATCTTATTTATGAAACTTTAACAGAATTTTCTTTATGATCACAATATACATGCATACAAATTTTGAAGTAATTTTTAGCTCACCTGACTAAAAGTCAAGGAAAGCTTGTGTCATCACTTTGTGTCTGGCATCCTTCTTCCTTCTTCAGCCTTTCAATCATCTCCTCAGAAACTACTATGCCAATAAGAACCAAACTTGGCAGTCATGGTCCTTTGGTGGTTTCCATTCTAAATTATATTTGATAGTTCCCAACTCCATCCAAGATGGCTGCCATTACTAAAAATAGAAATTCTTACATGGGCCAAAGCAGCTTTATTTGAAACCAGAATCAAATCGTATATTCACTGGAAGAGCATGATTAGGGGTTCTATAAGATATATTTTGCTGTTTTTCATCTAGTTTACACATTTGCTGATTTTTATCAAACTTAGCTGGAATAGTCCATTGGTTGTCCCCATTATAAAATAGATCTGTTTGGTTTGAATTCCATGCAAGATGAATGCATGTGAACCTCTAGTCATTTTTGTATCAATTGTGCACTTTTTCAATTTAACTTCATTAGAATTATTGAAATACTGGAAAGCTTTTTATTTTATCTACCTATTCACAAATTTAATAGAAATTCAGAGTTTATTATTTTTCTCACATACAATGTATCTTATTTATGATGTAAGGTACATGTAGTACAAAATTCACATAGTGTTTTTTGTTTAATAAATGTTAAATATTGGTATATGAGGTAAACAGGTGAAGAGGAACGCAGTATGCAAATTATATAATTGCTGATTATATCAAATAGCATGATATAATGGTAATTTGTAGAGACAAAATCCCTAGATAATTATCGTAAAAGTAAAATGTGTGGTTTTAATTCTGAGTCAGAATACACTACAAGATTTCAGGTTTCATACATGTATATCTGTTGACATATATACATTTGGTACCTATCCTGCTGAGAGAAAATGTAAAACAGAGAGGTAGAACATAGGTTCTCTTTCCCGAAAATATTTTCTTATCTGTCAAGTATGAATAGAGGATACTTACATACGAATGGCTGTGGTGATATCTTATATATATGAAAAGTAGCTCTGACAGTTTGACAACTATAGATGAACAGCTATCAAAACACAATAGAAAAAACATCTGTAGTCTATACACTTACATTTGTATACACTTATAAAATAAACAGCTTAAATTTGGTGGTTATAATGATAGATTGGGGATCATAATATTATCATTCTGTATCAGATAGCCGCCATGCTATCTCAGGGTTAATAATCAACTCTTACTACTTTCCCCTGCCACATGAGCCTAAATAGTAAAAGACAGGGATTTGAAAGGGATAAAGAATCTGACCCATTCAGATATCTAGACAACAGTCAGTATAATCAAGTTCTAAATACCCATCACTCTTTAATGGGTGAGTAACTGTAAGGAAGGGTCCTTAACCCTCGAAGCCTTATGGCTTCCTCACAGAATGGACCTCATCCTTTGCATCACAAATGAGGATTCATTCTTATATTTGACCAGCAATGAAAACATGTCTATTGTTTATCTGTTTTACTATTGGACATCATTGAGACAAGTTTTAATTCTGATGTGTTAAGTTCATATAAGAAAAGATAGACTTTTAATAAAAATAAATTGTTTTCTAGAAATGTCCTTATATTAAAAACTACTTCAATTTGAAGAAAAAATAACAATTGATGTTTCACCTGCTTAATACAAGTATTTATATAACTAAAATGTTCATGTAGTATTAGATTATTATGATATGAAATAAAATTCATAATACTAGTAGCTTACTGTAGAAATAAAAACTCTTAACCAGTTAGACCAAATGTTGTATTTTTATACCTTTTAGGGCCAGTTTAAGAACAAGGTTTGTAACATATTAACCAAAGTGGAATCATTTTTACTTCACAGATTTGTACCTTCACTTTAGAGAAAATCACTCATTCTCCACTAGCTTTTAAACACAACAAACTTCACTTGATACACATATTGTATGTCTTGGTACCATATGGAATTGGCTATACAATATTTATTTAATGTCTTTTTCTTCTACTTTCTATATGCCTGTTTTATAGAAATATATTATGGTATATCATTGTTCATCTGTCACCCACCCATGGTACTTGTATATCTAGTTTGCTGTAACCAGTTTTCAAGAAATTAACAAAACATCAAGTTTGATCAAAGTCAGCCCCTTTTTGATTTTTTACTTTTGTTGTTCTAAGAGTTAGAGATCTTGAATTGAAATGCAGAAAAATAAGTTTTTTTATTTATTTTATCACGCAACATTGTAAAGGAAACATGCTTCATTTAATTCTATGGATTTTTTTGCACATTCATAAGATTGATTTAGCTGTTTTATGCTTTCTTATGTTTTGTGTCTGTCATTGTTCTCATCAGTTAAGGTTTTCGAGTTAAACTTGGTTGCAATAAAACTGGTGCAGGAAGCCATTTCCAAGTTGCTGTGGTTATATCATGCTGCACCTCAGAGAAAACCCATTATTTCAAGTTTTGATAATTTGTACTTTTGTCATTTTTCCATCCATCCATTTTCATATCATATGGTAGTGACTTTTTCAATCTTTTTTTTCATTGACTCTGAGAGAATTTGTAGTATTTTGTTATAAAACTTCTTGTTGTTGGTAAGGGGACATTTTGGTGTGCTCCTAGATATTTACATTTTCTATATCTTTTTCAAACTTTCTATGTTAACATGTCAATGACATTTGTAGTAGACAAGCATAGCACATCTTTTTTAATATTAGCTCTATTATGGTGTCAACATGCAGGTTTTTATTGATTGAGAAAATCTTAGAAAAATGTCAGTTCATATACATAGTTAATTTCCTTAGTGTATATTGGCATATGTACTTTGAACCTGGGCTTTGGTGCAAATCATGTGAAGAAAAGATAATAGTCTTGTCATTGATGGAAGCACTAATTTGAATTAGCTTTTAAAATCTTTAATAATGCACTTCACTCTTTTATTTTTAGAAAATCACTTTATAGATGTGTTTTACGGAACTTTGACGTGTTTTATAGACTTAATACAATAAAGTCTGCTCTAAATCATGCCATTATTTAACACATCTTTGTTTTTCATTTTCCGTTTTGTTAACATTTGATTGAACTAACATTTGATTGAACCGGTCAATAATAATCATTTTTCCAGCCTTTTTAGGCATGCTTTACTTTAAATATAAAGAGAGTCAAGTTTCTGGATTCTTAAATTCAGAATCACAGATTTGAATCTATTTTTTTACAATAAATACACAAAGTTTCTGTCATACTATTCAAGAATCCATGATGTATTAAAAGAAGTTGTAAAGAAAATATGGTTAATATCATAATAACAAGATCTATAAATTATATTGTGAAGGATTTATAATACTTAGATCACAGATTTAATATTTTGTCAATGATTTGTCAATTTTCTTTTTGATCTTTACACACGATACCCTGTAAGTTTACTGTTCACATGTTCTAAATTTATGTTTGTAATCCTTTTATTTTAATTAATCTCCATTTCATCCTATGTTGATAGGAAACCTGTGGTTGTTTCATTTTCTGTTTTCTGTTTTTTTTTATGATGATGTTGGACATAATGATGACCGTATTTACCAGATTAAATTAACGATATTTAATATATATTCCGATGGGACTGCTTATGTGAGAATAAAAATACCTGCCTGGTAAAGTGAAATCCATCTTACGCACACTTTTATGTATGAGTTATGCTGTGAAATCCATCTTACGCACACTTTTATGTATGAGTTATGCCTACATTGTAGACTTCACAGTGAATGTAAGATGAAAAACAGCAATAAAAACACTTTTTTTTACTTAAAAATTTTAGAGTTAAAGATTATTTTTATTTCATGTTCACTTTTATCCAATTCCTTTCTTAACAAAGTCAGGAGAATCCTGTTTGTTACTAGAAGTTAGGAGAATCGTGTTTGTTACTAGAAGTTAGGAGAATCCTGTTTATTACTAGAAGTCAGGAGAATCCTGTTTGTTACTAGGAGAATCCTGTTTGTTACTAGAAGTTAGGAGAATCCTGTTTGTTACTAGAAGTTAGGAGAATCCTGTTTGTTACTAGAAATTAGGAGAATCATGTTTGTTACTAGAAGTTAGAAGAATCCTGTTTGTTACTAGAAGTTAGAAGAATCCTGTTTGTTACTAGAAGTCAGGAGAATCCTGTTTGTTACTAGAAGTTAGGAGAATCCTGTTTGTTACTAGAAGTTAGGAGAATCCTGTTTATTACTAGAAGTCAGGAGAATCCTGTTTGTTACTAGAAGTTAGGAGAATCCTGTTTGTTACTAGAAGTTAGGAGAATCCTTTTTGTTACTAGAAGTTAGGAGAATCCTGTTTGTTACTAGAAGTTAGGAGAATCCTGTTTGTTACTAGAAGTTAGGGGAATCATGTTTGTTACTAGAAAATTTGAAACAACTTCCCTAATGTTATATTTAAAGGTCTGTAACTTGTCAAATTATGTCGAAGATGTAGCTAAATATGTCATGAGTAAAAATATTTCAAATATGCCACGAATAAAATTATATCAAAGATGTTGCTAAATATGCCATGAGTAAAATTATGTCAAAGATATTCCTAAATATGCCATGAGTAGAATTATGTCAAAGATGTTGCTAAATATGCCATGAGTAAAATTATGTCAAATATGCCATGAGTAAAATTATGTCAAAGATATTGCTAAATATGCCATGAGTAAAATTATGTCAAAGATGTTGCTAAATATGCCAAGAGTAAAATTATGTCAAAGATGTTGCTAAATATGCCATGAGTAAAATTATGTCAAAGTTGTTGCTAAATTAGACTGAGTGATTATGTGATCATTGTTTTACTTAATGCAGATTGATGCAGAGTAGTGTACTAACTTGTTTCTTTGACAAATTTATGTAATCTAATCAAGGAATGTACTGTAAAGGCTAAGACTTGTAATTGGATTTGAATTGTAGTGATCTATTAATTAGTGATTTTCAAGATTTTATTTGCCCTGATAGACCTGGAGTTGCTTTGTGATTTGCAATGTATCAGTTTTGAAATTTAGAAATTCTCAAGGGTTTTTTACATATCAATCAGTGCCAGTTTGATGTATTGTGCTTTTCTTAATGAGTTTTGTCTTGGATATTTACATTTAAATCTGATTTGTACATTTCCTATGGATCTTATATTTCTTCTTGTCTAATTGGTCTAGGATACATATCTAAGTTGAAGGCTATACTTATTATTGCTATTGTTAATTGAAGGGTTTTTTCTGAATGAGAGGAGAATTTGATATTGATACAAGGTTTATACTGAGTATTGCTGATATAGGATTCTTAGCAGTACAGAATTTAATCTACAAGATTTAGACTGAGTATTACTGATACAGGATTCCTAGCAGTAGAGAATTTAATCTGGAAACAAGGTTTAGACTGAGTATTACTGATATAGGATTCCTAGCAGTTGAAAATTTAATATGGACACAAGATTTGGACTGAGTATAACTGATATAGGATTCCTAGCAGTAGAGAATTTAATCTACATTTGTAGATACAAGATTTAGACTGAGTATAACTGATACAGAATTCCTAGCAGTAGAGAATTTAATCTGGACACAAGATTTAGATGGAGTATTACTGATACAGGATTCCTAGCAGTAGAGAATTTAATCTGGACACAAGATTTAGATGGAGTATTACTGATATAGGATTCCTAGCAGTACAGAATTTAATCTGGATACAAGATTTAGACTGAGTATTGCTGATATAGGATTCCTAGCAGTACAGAATTTAATCTGGATACAAGATTTAGACTGAATATTGCTGATACAGGATTCCTAGCAGTAGAGAATTTAATCTGGACAGGATTCCTAGCAGTAGAGAATTTAATCTGGACAGGATTCCTAGCAGTAGAGAATTTAATCTGGACACAAGATTTAGACGGAGTATTACTGATATAGGATTCCTAGTAGTAGAGAATTTAATCTGGACACAAGATTTAGATGGAGTATTACTGATATAGGATTCCTAGCTGTAGAGAATTTAATCCGGATGCAAGATTTAGACTGAGTATTGCTGATATAGGATTCCTAGCAGTACAGAATTTTAGCAGTAGAGAATTTAATCTGGATGCAAGATTTAGACTGAGTATTACTGATATAGGATTCCTAGC
>MJUT01010286.1:93726-117958 GCA_002080005.1 Gigantidas platifrons | reverse complement strand
GGACAGGAAACAGTTTTTACTATATATGCCAAATTTTTAGTGTGATTTAAAATAAACCTATTTATATTAATATGATCGATTTTTATTAAAGCCCTTTTTTCAACTTTGTAATTTTGCATGTCCATGAGGGACAAGAAACAGTTTTTACTTCATATGCCAAATTTTGAGTTTTCCTTAAAATAAAACTATTTAATATTAATATATGTATGATGTATGCTAATTGTATAATGAAAAAAAATTGTCATAAATTTATAGCTGTTTTAATATAAATCACAGTTAATTTACATAAATCAATTAAAGTGGTATAGGTATTGATTTCTTATATTACAAAAATAAAGATACAAGCAATTCTATTTATTGATGTAGGTTTGTGAAATAAACTTGATTGTTCATTCAGTATAGCATTTTATAGTTTTTTTTATAGTGTGAAGTTATTGGTAATTTTACCATAAGAAACAAAATTTTAGAACAAAACTAATGGAAAGTCCTTTTAATTTGGAAAAGTCATAAAGTTCGTGATTATTTCAACTGAAAAATTGTGTGCACAGCGTAACACAACAATCACTCTCATACATAGTTACCGTCAAGTGTTCAATGATGAGTGTAGTTCAAACGTCAAACTGAATGTGACACTGCTCTAGGTTTCTAAAATTGAATTCTGTTATGCATCAATATTTGACGGATATAGTAACATTTTATGTTTCATCAAGTAAAAGTGATATAAAACTTAATTACGTTAAAAAAAAAAACCTCATTCAAGTTGATGTGGCTGAAAATTAACTTCTTTTTTAAATTATATTTTTTTAAATAGTAACCCATTATAGGAATTCCTTAAAACTTTGCATGATGGCTTATTACTATATGGAGAATCACATATCATTACAACATTTTGATCAGACCATATATAAAGGAGTTGTTGCCCTTTTTGACATATCATTACAACATTTTGATCAGACCATATATAAAGGAGTTGTTGCCCTTTTTGACATACAATATTTCATCAGAATAGGAGGATCGGCATTAGCTTTTCCATCAAGGTTTATCGTTTATGGTATTTAACACCACTTTCAACAATATTTCTGTTATCTTGTTGCGGTCAATTTTATTGATGGAGGAAACCAGAATACTCGGAGAAAACCACCGACCTGTTGCAAGTCGCTGACAAACTTTATCACATAATGTTGTATACCAATTATACCTCACCATGAGTGGGGTTCAAACTCACAACTTTAGTGGTGATATGCACTGATTGCACAGGTAGTTGTAAATCCAACTACCATACAATCACGACCACGACTGCCCATTTTTCCATAAAAAACAACCTTTTATTGAAAATTTATGTTAAGATAAACTTCTTTTCGATTTAATCTTGTTAGTTAAATCAACTTGATCTGTTCAGTGAAGTAGATAATACATATATGACCATGTTGATATTGAAAATATCAATTTGTTTTGTATAGGATTATTAAGTCAAATATCATGATAATACACATCCATATTTACTACGACTATTAGTGTAAATATTATGGTATATATATTAATAAATTATGTATGATTTTATATGACATATCTGTTAATCCCCGGTAGATGTATTACTGTGTAAATATCTATATTTTATATGACATTTCTGTTAATCCCCCGGTAGATGTATTACTGTGTAAATATCTATATTTTATTTGACATAATGTCATTATCATCTGTTACTAATAGATGTTTAACTATTTTAGCTATAATGATCATGTTTTAAATGCAGGTTAATTCATTTATTATTATAATAGCCCTCTGTATATAAACTATACAGAACAAACCCTTATTTGCAAATTTGAAAGAAATAAATGAAAATTCCTGAATTAAATAGTAACAAATATTAGGCAGAATGTGTAGACATCATCTCTGAATAATAAATTTATTTGTATGATGCTTGTTTTGTTTTGTTTATGTTTTGTTTATGCGCCACTTTCGACAATATTTCAGTCATATCGTGGCAGTCAGTATTATTGGTGGAGGAAACCGGAGTACCCGGAGAGAACAACCGACCTGTTGCAAGTCACTGATAAACTTTATCACATAATGTTGTATCGATTACACCTCACCATGAACGGAGTTCGAACTCACAACATTTGTGATAGGCACTGATTGCACATGTTACTTGTTAATCCAGCTGCCATATGATCACGACCACAACAACCCCATGAGGTTTGATAACAGGTAGAAATCTGAGGCCTTCAGGGCATTTCTCACCCGATCCATGTCCAGGAAAAATATATATGAATTTTATATTCAGTTACAAGGAATGCATTTGTGTTTATCCTGCAATGTCAAACAGCTGTCAGATAAACATGGGGAAAAAAGATATAACAAATGAAATTCATGTAATTCCAAGCAAACTTTTAAGGGTGTATTCTTGTTTGTAGCGTTTAACCAGAACTTGTTCAGTGGCTTCTGTACTACGTAGAAGCGTGATGACTAGGAGATTGTATAGTCAGTGACTATATCACATCAAATTAAACTTGACATCAATTTTTTTTTATATAAGACCTTTCTTTGGTCATTATTAGTTTTAAATAAAATTGGTGGTTTTATATTTGTTTTTCTTCTTTTTACTAAAAATTTATTTGTAAAATTTATTTGTACCACGATATAGCTGAAATACTGCTAACAAATTGTTAAAGAAGTGGGTGTTAAACACCAAGCAATCAATCTTGTTACTAAAAGCTAAAATACATTTTACATATTGGATGATATTTATCTTTGTACAGAAATATGGTTCTGAATAGTCTTTGAAATAAACAAAGTTTTCACTAGTTTCAGTTTAATAGGTTTATGTCCACACTCTGAATTTGGTCATTCCGGTTTTTAAGATGGCCACTTTGGTCATGTTTTTTTTTCTTGTTACTAAGAGCTCAAGTACATTGTACATATTAGATGATATTTATATTTGTAGAAATATGGTTCTTGATTGTCTGATAAATAAACAATGTTTCCTTAGTTTCTTGTTTTACAGGTTTATGTCCACACTCCTCTGTTTAAATTTGTTCAGTAATTTGTTGACATTACGATCTTGACAGGCTCTACACTGGGGTAATAATATTGATGTGACTGTGCTGTGACATTTCATTAAATAGTGATAGGTAGCTCATATGTCTTTCTGACCATGATACTCGGTGTAGAATCAATCCATATATTGATGTTTTGTGATATCAGCTGTGGGAGTCAGATAGCGGGTCCTTTTACACATCAATCATCCATTTTACTGATTGGTACTTTAATAATTATTTATAGGAATGACCCAGCATATGAGATTTGATCATAAATCAATGAAATGGTTATGCCATTTGATGAACAGGACAATTTGTCAATATCTATTTCCCAAAACACTGTATTGACTTATTTGCTACATTTTATGTCATTGTAGTCGTTTTGTTTCATGCACTTCTCTAGTTTGACCACATTATTTGAGTTATTTCCCTTTTAACTAATAGATTTTATGAAATTGAATGGCTTAATTTTAAGAGTGAGTGAGTGATTGTTGTTGAATGCCAATTCAGCAATTTTTCAGCTATATCATGGCGAGAACAAGTTGATTTTCAATGAGATTACAATGAGGTCCACTTTGTACTAGAAAAACATGCTGAGTTGGATTTTTATAGTGCTAGCTCACTGAAACAACAGTCAGCGGGTAGACATGTCTCTCCACTTGGACACATTATTCTTTGATTTAGAAAGTAAGTTCTTAGAGAGTTCCTAGACAAGATGTATTCGTGAATTCCTCGACAAGATGTGTATGCTTTAATTCAAATAAAGAAATTTGCATAACTTTACTTTTTCTGTGTAGTGTTATTACAGTGAGCTTTCAAAATCTTGAAAGTACATATATTGCAGTGTACCAAAGTATTGTTATACAACCTTATAACTGAAATTTGTTTTCAAAACTGCTGTGTCATGAACATTTCTTCTTTAAAACTGCTGTGTCATGAATATTTCTTCTTTTACAACATTTAACACTTTTGTAGTTTGAGCACTATCTGCATTTGGATATAGGTCATTGTGACTTAAATATGACCTTATTTTGCAGTTTATAGGTTTTCTTAATTTATTTCAATCTGACATTTAATTTGGTCACAGCAGAAGATAACAGTTTTAAAAAAGCAAGTCTTCCAACCAGTAGTCAGTGCTATAAATATGAAATGGGTAAAAAAAATAATCTGCCATATTTCCAAATTACACACATAATGTAATTTATTTAAACAATGACTTGTTCGGTCTGTGTAAAGTTTTTCATAACAAAAATGACACAACCGGACACAATTTCACAGGACACTATTATGTCTTACATAAAGCCCTTTAGTTTACTTTCTCCTAAAGATGCTTAAATTGTCTGACTTTCCATCTTTTGATTATGAGCGTAACTGATGAAGGTTGTTCCAGAAACGTGTGTCGTGCACACTAAAATAGATATTTGCGTCTTTGTTGTAATTATTTCTTGCAAATTATTCAATACTACTAAACAGTCAATTTGTAACCAGGTGAGCCCCTGGTTTCGATTACTTGGCTATAAATATTTTCGCTAATTAGTGTACTAAAGAATTATGTGATCTCTGTTACTATTGCTTGCTAGAGGTAGAAAGCAAGCTTAATTTCACTGGATCTCCCTAGAGAAAAACAATATATTGATTTTATATCTATGTAGCACCAAGAAAATAATTTTTCTTCTTCTAATCAAATTCCAAAAGAACTCTAAAAATAATATTTTTCTTTTCTCAACTGCCTGTTTAATTAACATGCAGATTGTTTGTGAAGTGTGATTCCTACTGTGTTTCACAAACAATGTTGTATATCAGGGGGGGGGGGAGGAAATATTTTGACTTTTTATTTCCGTTGTTTTTGCGAATTTTATTTTTTAGATATTTTCTGTTAACTGTACTGTACTTCCAGTGGTATTAATAAATTATGTTCTATGGAAAGAGCAAAATAAACAAATAATTTCAAGGATAATCTGATCTCTTTTGTTTTATTTCTATTACTTTTCCTTTGTATTGTGATATTTATCTGGAGGGGATGTGATAGTATGGTAGTTGGATTTACAACTACATGTGCAATCAGTGCCTATCACCACTAACGTTGTGAGTTTGAATCCCGCTCATGGCGAGGTGTACTTGATACAACATTATGTTGATCAAGTTTGTCTGTGACTGGCAACTGATTGGTGGTTTTCTCTGAGTACTCAGATTTTCTTCACCAATAAAACTGACGTCCACGATATGAATATTGTTGAAAGTGGCATTAAACACCATAACCCTAACTCCCTATATTAATCTGAATAATTCTGACCATAACATTGGTAATTGACATTTCTGTTGAAAGGAGTCTTGCATTTACTTTTTCATAAATCACAAATGGACCTGAAATTTGTCTCATGATTCATCAAACCTGGTTATTCCAGCTACCATTTGCTACATATTTATTTATTTGATGTTGAGGGAAATGTTTATTTTTTTCATCATGGTTTGCCAAACTACTTCATATATGTTTGCATTTCTATATAGAGTGGTCTAGTGTTAGGAAGAAGAAGAGGTTAAGGGTATACTTGTGTTGGATTTTTTCAGGATGTAAATCATCTTCATCTTTTTTATGCCAAGTACATGTTCTTGTAAAGTACATGTATATACTTAAACATACTTGATGACAAGTTAAAGACATGTCTCTCGCCAAGTCCTTGTCACAATGTAGTTACATTTTATCTGAAATATATTCGTGTTTATCTAACATTATGTAAGTTTTTATTTGAAATTAAAGAAAAATAACCTTTCTGATGCAAGAAGTTGTATCACCACATTGTGATAAAAGAGTGGCGCGACGTTGCATGGGATGTTCTCTGCTTAACTACTTTTTCATGATATCATAGTATTGGAGGTCTCAATGTAAGAAAAGCCCACTGTTCCATGTTGATTCATTCAACATCCATTGTATTAATGTATAATGAAGTCACATTCATATTTCTATTTCTAAGGACATAGTTTCAATATTTCCGGCAGCTGTTGGATCCTGAAAATAAACAATTATTCCGAAAGAAGTGTAGCTGGACAATTATTTAGTGTCACTGAAAGTGATTGAATTTAAAGGTCAACGTGACATTTGAGAATGAACAGCAACAAATAACATTGACATTCACAAAATGTAGTCACTCTAAGAGTGTTATAATAGATGTGTTCATTTTAATTTTGTTAAGAATTTGTTTAAGTTGACAACTTATCTAACTTATCATATACAATAAGTGTGTAATGGTACACGACTTTATAGCAAGTCTCACCTGTCGCATGAACTGATTGCATCATTACTCGTCGCTCTCCTGACTTTTAGTGATATTGGTTCACACAACAGGCTTGACCCTGATACAAAGTCTTTTACTGTATATTCTATATGTTACAGGAATTTATACCATTGGTGTTTAAACTAAATCTTTTTTTAAATGCCTGGAGTATGCATAAAATTATTGACTTGTCTCTGGGCCATCGTGGTCGTGATCGTATGGTAGTTGGATTTACAACTACTTGCACAATCAGTACCTATCACTACTAAGATTGTGAATTCGAACCCCGTTCATGGCGAGGTTCACTCAATACAACATTATGTGATAAAGTTTGTCATTGAGTTGTGACAGGTCGATGGTGCTCTACAGGCACTCCGGTTTCCTTCACCAATAAAACTGCCGTTGAACACTAGAAACCTAAACCAAACTTGACTGAGCTCACAATGACCAATCACTTTGATTATAGCCTTTATAAGCTATAGAAGGTGATAATGCCATAGCTGTTTAGGCAGGAAGTGAGTGTTTTGCTTCATTGACAGTGTCTTCTGCTTCTATGTCATCATTACACTTGTTTTTCTGCAGCTTATAATATATTACGATTGATGACATTTTACCAAGCTTTAAATATCATATTACTTGTTATAACTTACTCATGTGTGCACCTTGTATTATATTTGCCTTGAAATTGATTTTTATTGTCTTTCTACACCCTGATATGAAGTAAAGCCACTTTTAACTGTGTTGTCATAGTGTCATTTGAGCACGGTTGACACACATCTTAAGAAAGACCCATAAAATAGTAGTAGAAAATCTCCTATTTGTATCTAAATCTAAATATTTGTTTAATAGACTATGCTGGTTTATGAACTATCTGGACTATCGATTTCTATCTATTTTGTTCAAATAAATCTGACAGGTTGCTTTTAATTTTTGTTAGATATCCTATAAGAGACATTTTATTGTGAAAAGAACCCATGATTTATTTAACCCAGCCGCATAAAGTACTTCTACATTGATGAGATTTTTTTCTGTTGAATCGTCTACTATTTTGTAATCATTTACGTGAATCAGTAAAGACCCAAAAACAGATTTAATAAAATAGTGTTATGTTTGGCATTGAATGACAAAATACAGTAAAAAAACTCATCAAAGGACTAATGCAACAGAAATTGACTGAAGTTTATTTTTATCTACCAATACAAACAAAGTTGCCATCAATTTTTATGTAAGTTTATGGTATTTAAAGCCACTTTCAACAATATTTCAGTTATATCGTGGCTGTCAGTTTTATTGATGGTGGAAACTTGAGAAAACCAGACCTGTCGCAAGTCACTTACAAACTTTATAAAGCTACAAGTTTGATACTATTTACAATTTGTAACATATTTTTTCATAAATCTAATGATTTTCTGCTGACATGAAACACAGATTTCCAGAGCACATTCATTTTTTTTACTTTTAAATGAAAATTCTGGAATCGTTATATCACAATATTTCCCAAGCCAAAAATCTAAAGATTACACAATACTGACATGCAGCACACATGTAAACTGCATCAAACATGTCTTAAAATGTAACACGTAATGGAGTTACCTCAGATCTCCCATGACGTTACATATCGGTAATGGGGAGCAAGTGAGAGAACTGATTTTAATCAGATTGTGTTATAGCAAGCAAGCTACTGTAAGATTCAGGATGCTGGGGACAGTACTTTTAACCAAAATCTACGGCATTGGACAGTGTTTCCATTTATTACTATTATTTAGTCACAGACACTACAAATCAACAAATAAAAGCGTTACGACAGTGAAATAGTAATGAAATTGTCAATCAATACACAAAAATGGTATTTGTTGCTCACTTAAAAAATAAAATGAGGTTTACATCCAGAAATTTCAAATTCAAAATACCACTAAAATGTATGGGCGGTACTACACTTCCACAATATGGAATTTACAAAAAGCAAAACACAGAGGCAAAACTGAATAAAAGCATTTCATCTGCACATAACATCCTACCAAAAAACCCTTTCAACAGCCCTAATGACCATGAACATTTTGTGCATTACCTCTTTACATGGGGGCTGCCATTAATCAACTGGTATCCTATGTCGAAAAACACAGGTTCAGTACAGGAACGTCCCTGTGCGGGTAGCAGCTTATAATCTCAAATCCAATGTACTTTTGCAGAAAACTTTTTACAGAAATGAATCACCTTTGAAATTATACTGAAGAATTCTCAGTCATTTTAGTTATAAAGTCTCAAATTTTTTTTCAATGTCACCATACTGCTCTACTAATAAAAAATGATAGGGGTGGGAGTGGAGGGAGGAGTAATTTTCACTTATTTTGTATTCTACAGAAACATTAAAATTGCAGCAAATTATGAAGTGTTGGGAAATTGCAGCCAGCTGGAATGTCCGTAGTAATAATAGAAACATGCAATATAAAAAAAATAGTGTCACAATACACTGTTATATAATATTATATTATTATATAACAGTGACACTATTTTTTTTTTCCACATTGACCCTACATTTCATTCATTGAACATCGAGTGCCTGTGGTTGACTCTTCTGGATTGGTGCAGACACTTCAATAAAAAGTGACAGGGTTAAGCTAGTTTTAAGGGCCCAACATTTGAAGGTTATGAACATATGAAAGAAAATCCATCTGATTCAAAAGTAAAAGAACAACACTTTTATCACTGTTTTTCATTTTTATATTTCTTATAATACCCTATTCTTTACAGAATGTTTTTTTTTCTTGAAGATTATATAGAAGTTAGAATACACCTTTCTTTCAAACAAGCATTCTGGTATAAAAAAAAAAATTAATCTGAGATTGGACATAAAAAAAAAACTAATCTGAGATTGAACATAAAAAAAAAACTTGGGGAAAATGTTGAGTACAGGATTGGTGATATTTTGTAAGATTTTATATGATTGTCCTTAGAGAATGTTGTACTATCTCATTGATTGATGAAGTTTGAAGGAAAGTGAATTAATGAATCTCTGGTGAATCAGGAGGTTTTCATGGTGATATGGTGTAATATGCTACAACATGCATTGTGTCTCTGATTATATGTCTTCTAAAACACTACTTACATAATTATTTATACACATATACAAACACACATGATATAGACAATTTTTCTAAAAATATTTAATTTATTTGTACAAACTTTAGCAGCAGGTAGAAAAGTGAGCCTTTAGCTAGCTTTTCTGACCCGTTTTTTGCAGTGACTACAAATGAAGTTTATATTTTTCGACAATGTACATATGTTGTGCTTATTCTGCAATATCAAAAGGCCCAAAACAACTGCAAAATTGTCTGAAAGTAGCAAAGACAAGTGTTTTTTGTTTTATTAATTTAATGGTGTCCTCTGCAAAGTCCACACTTATACTGTTACCGTTTCCTAACGTAGCTCAGCATGATATCGAGTACCAGAATAAACTATATCTTGGTCAGTGACTGTATATAGCAAAAAATTATCCAGTCAATGCAACTTGACTTCTCAAATAGAACCAGTGCAGGGTAAATATTTTATCTGTAGAGATGCTGTGTGCCTAAACAATCCTTGTTAGTTAGCCACAGACCCAAAACTGGTAAATGTCAATTTGAGGGAATTGCATTAAAAATTGATATATATATATAAAAACTAGAGGTTTACCTTAGCTTGAATCGATCAACTGTACAATATATATATATAAAAACTAGAGGTTTACCTTAGCTTGAATCGATCAACTGTGCAAACCTTGAAAGTTGACAATTGTACATTTCATTATTGTTTTGACAAAGGAAGAAGATTTATTCATGATTATTTGCTTTCTGGTTAAATAAGCAAAAATATACCTGGTAAACGTGACGGAAAAAAAGAATTTGTGTTAAAGAGTTCTTAATTATGCTCCTACTGTTAAAATTTTAGCTGATTCTGATTCAAATTGGTTGGGGAGATATCAAAGGGATAATCAGAAGCCATAAATCGAAGAGGTACAGAGAATGGAATGGTCAAAAGGACAAGCAATGATCTACAAAACACTACACAGGAAACAAAGATCAAGCAACTCAAACCACACTAAAAACCGGAGGTGAATTCAGGTGCTCCTGGTGTGAAGCAGTTCCTGTTCCACTAGTAGCACCAGTCATGTTACTCTTGTTACAAATCCAGTGATAAGTCATGAATGAGGAAAGAACTGGATAGTGATCATGACAAACAGAACATATCTGTGGTCATTTGTGACACAGATGTTCCGTAATGGTGAATCAAGTCATGGTATAAACTTGACAACAACAAAAAAACAAACAAAAATGGAATGGAACACATTTAATATATTTATCTTGTGGATTTGTGTGATTCATATATACAAAAAAATGTATAGTCTATATATATCTGATGGTTTCTTGGATGTATTCTGTAAATATTCTATATTATATTTATTTCTCACAGTGCAGTGGTCTGTATTTTTAAAGAATCGTTTCTCTTGATATATTTATTCCTATACAGATTATCAGTTCACAATTTTGAAAAAAGCTAGTCTTGAAAATCAGAATATTTGGATTTTTTTGGGGTGTGAAAATGAAAATTCCCTAAGTATAAAAAAAACTTCTCAATAATGTATATGTAGTTTTGAACTAAAATGGGCTGTATGTAACTTCCTTATATAGCACTTCAAAGTTTGTTGGCATTGAACTGCCTATATTACCCAGAAGGAAATTATGAAAAAAACTAGATAAGATTCTTCCTGTTTTTAAGCATTTGAAGTGTTCATTGCCCCATACATGGCGTCTTCCTATAGGCACATGTCTGTGTCACTTCCATTTTCTTACTCTATTTCATCCTCAACACAATGTACCAATGATTTTTAATGTTTGTATCTTCTGGGAATTTTCTTCTACAATTTGCATTAAAATTATACTTAATATGCAAGAAATAGTATATAAAAAGAAAGCAGAAGATGTGTATTTGTCTATTAAACAGTTGGTTGTGACTTATTTCTTATAAATTTAATTTGACAGTTGGCACACTATGGTCTTAAGAGTGATATCTGTGTGTCAGAGAGATATGTCTGCTTTGGTTTTCTAATAGAATAAATCACCATATGTTTGTAGCAATATATATCCTGGGAGCATTCATTTGCAGACATCATGCAAATCCTGATGGATCCCATTGTAGTAGAATGTTACTCAATAAATCCCAAGTTTTCTGATGGAAAAATTTCATCAAATTGAATTAATCAAGCCAATTTATTAATTTTTAGAAGGAAATGAACCATTTCTGAAGTTTGTGTCGGTATTTAAATGATTTTTCATCATTTCAAAATCATTATTCACATAGCTGACAAAATATTAAAATGTGTTGATCTAAATGTCATTTTTGAAATATTTGTGAGTTTGTATAAAATAGATGCTAACCGTTAGTAATTAAATTAAAGAATTTATGGCAACTAGATAATTTTAATACAGAAAACTAGAGGAAATGACATGTAAATATTTTAAAACAATTCTATTACCGTGATGCTTGGTGACGAGCACATTAAGTGTTTGACCGGGTCTGTCTTTGTGTAAACTTCTGAATTTTGTCTCGAGTTTTTGCTGACTTTATGCTATATAAAGTATTTTATAGAAACTTATGGAATTCGCTATTCAGAATTCATATGTACACAAGACTTGATGAAAAGATAGAACAGAACACTAATGAGTAAAACACAAATAAAGAATGCAAATACATAAAAATTGGAAATGACAACAGGTGCTCTGGAATGGCAGCTATGCCCTGCTCCATATGTGGTAATTTATCATATTGGTATATCAATACAACATTATTTTTCAGTGACGTGCAGCAGGTCAATGGTTTTCTTAGGGTACTCCAGTTTCCTCCACCAATAAAAACTGACCACCACGATATAATTTAATTATTGTTGAAAGTGGCATTAAACACCAAAAACCAAACCAAGCCATGTATTGGTATATCATCTAATATGTTCTTATCTTATTCCAGGCAACAAATTTACATAGATTCAAAGTACACAGCTATGGTAGTCCCACGTTTTGTGATCATTGTGGGTCATTATTATATGGTCTTCTTCATCAAGGACTTAAGTGTGAAGGTATGTATGTGTACGCATGTGTTGAAGTTTGAATGTCAGAAAAAAATAATGACAAGGGTTATCTTCCCTTGCAAATGGTCATGACATTATTTGATTGAGATTTAGTTCGTTAAAGTAATATGAAATGCCAAAATCATTATTTTCAGTTTTCTAAAAATTTCTGATTTATGTAAATATTAAATATACATGTATAAAGAACGTAAACCATTCACTTTTTGAGAGCTACGATGTATAATTCAGGAGAAAACGTCATTTTATTCTGTCTTCGATAATTCTTACTACCCGGACAATAATGCAAATCATATGATATTAACCTCAGATTTGAACTCATTCGGTAGAGATTGTGCGCATGCTCTGTCATAGTGTTGATGAAGAAAATGTCGGAGGCAAAGAAATTGAAACCAGGTCCTAAGCGTAAATTGAGCGAATTTGCCAGAAGAAAAAAAACAAAAAAAGCAGCGAATGCTAAGTTAAGCAAAAACGGAATATATATTGGAGATGAATATGATCGTTGGATTGAAATAAAGACCGCTCTTCTTGACAGGTAACATCATTTTCGTTTCGATTTACATTCCATTATTTTCCATTCAGTCCACGATTAAAAATAATTTTCATTTTTAAAAATGATTTTCCCTTAGGCAAGAAATGCAAGAAATTTAACTTCTTTTAAAACCAGAATGATACATGTGCTCATCTCAGCATCCATCATTGTTTACGTTGGTGATGAAATTTCATGATCGGCAATCATCGGAATGCCCCCCCACGGTGCATCCGAAAGTTAATTAGCCGCCATTGTCTTGAAAAAACATGTACGAGATGGAATGATTTTCTGTTCTTAATCACAGATGATCGCGATTTTTGTTCTCAAACATGCACGAATGGTTTAATTTTTAGGGAATGTAAACATATCAAGAATATTTTTGAAGATGTTTATTCCACCAAAAACTCGTTTCATATTACTTTAATGTCAACCCACAAATATTTCATTCATGCATATTTAGGACAAGGAGTTCAACAATATAGAAAAATAAGAGAAGAATGGGACAACTGGAGGAACAACTTTTGACAGACACTGGAAAATATGGAAAATTTGGTAGGGACCAGGAATTCAGGCTTTTGTAGTGGCTACACTTGAAACTTACATTAGTGGCTTTCTACAAGTGTGGCACTCTCTTCACACGTCACTCACTATGGTCCATAATCATGCAGTCCTTAATATAACCTGACGTATCAAAAGGAAGAATTTTGTGATTTATATCATATTTTCAGTTTGTAATCCTATTTATAGCAGAAGATTCATAATTTATTTTGTAGCTAAACGTAAGAACAGTTAATAATAATTTAAATTAGTAGCTGGAGACCAAACTTCTCGGAGTAGAAACTTTGTAAATTTTTCACATTTAAATCTTCTCCTCTGACACCAATACTGGTATGCAAAATTAAAGTAAGCTTAGCTGTGATTGTCCTTGAGTAGTCCCCTATCAAAAATGTTTTCTTACAACGCTGCATTTCATTCTAGATGGCAACAGTTCCTTAAATAGAAATTCTTTAATTAATCATTACTGCTTTATTTAAAGATAAACAGCTCAAATTAATCTGCAGCTGCATGGCAATTAGTAGTTCAACATATCTTCTGGGTTTTTCCATGATATTTTTCATTCAACCGATTTATTCCGATTATGCAAATAAGGCTTATTATAAACAATAAATCTACATTAAAATCTTCTCTGAAACCATTGATCTTAATTAAATCAAGTTATGTTAAGATGGTATCTCTATTTTTAGATTGTGTCCTCTATCTAAGATGGCCACTATTACTAAAAATATATATTTCTTTATTGATCATAACTGATTTATTTAAGTTCAAATTAAAACTGCGGCTGCATGACAATGAGTAGTTTAATTAATGTCCGACAGCATTGCCACTCATTCAAGATGACTGGTGTTAATGAAAATGCAATTTTGTTAGTTGGAAACTTTCGGTTTACTTTTAGTTAAACTGAGCTCAAATTTAAACTGCAGTTGCATGACAATCAGTAGATCAGCCATATCTTCCAAAGTTCTTGCTTGCAAATGTTTATTCATCCAATTATTGATTACTACAAATGAGGCTTGGTTGGTCCACTTTCAAAGCTGTATTTGACAGGCTTGCACTCCTTAATAGGGTAATTTTAAACTGAAATTTTAATTTTATATGTTCCAACTATTACTATGAAATTTAGAATTCAAATTGAAACCAGGTGGTCATGAGAGATAATAGGTTCCTTAGGGCCTCTTGTCTTATTTGGTGTTCTTGACATCCCAAATGGTTTCCACTGTGTATGACTATCTTAGAAGAAATTGGACAGGTTACCCATTTTTTGTTAGATATTGTTTATTTTATATAAGTGTTTTTATAAAAACTAAGCCACACCCTTATACAATGTGAGACACTTCATGGAGCATCTGGTCCAGATATATGTTGGTTCTTATGTGCTGATACACAATGTGCCTTTAATAGGCTGTTATAACCACCATCTTAGACTTGGCTTTATACTTGGCCAATGTTAGGATTTTCCTTTTGATAGGCTGTTAAACCACCATCTTAGACTTGGCTTTATACTTGGCCAATGTTAGGATTTTCCTTTTGATAGGCTGTTAAACCACCATCTTAGACTTGGCTATATACTTGGCCAATGTTAGGATTTTCCTTTTGATAGGCTGTTAAACCACCATCTTAGACTTGGCTTTATACTTGGCCAATGTTAGGATTTTCATTTAATGGGCTGTTAAATCACCATCTTAGACTTGGCTTTATACTTGGCCGATGTTAGGATTTTCCTTTAATAGGCTGTTATAACCACCATCTTAGACTTGGCTTTATACTTGGTCAATGTTAGGATTTTTATTTAACAGGCTGTTATAACCACCATCTTAGACTTGGCTTTATACTTGGCCAATGTTAGGATTTTTATTTAATAGGCTGTTATAACCACCATCTTAGACTTGGCTTTATACTTGGCCAATGTTAGGAGTTTCCTTTAATAGGCTGTTATAACCACCATCTTAGACTTGGCTTTATACTTGGCCAATGTTAGGATTTTCATTTAATAGGCTGTTATAACCACCATCTTAGACTTGGCCAATGTTAGGATTTTCCTTTAATAGGCTGTTATAACCACCATCTTAGACTTGGCCAATGTAAGGATTTTCCTTATGATAGGCTGTTAAAACCACCATCTTAGACTTGGCAAATGTTAGGATTTTCCATTTAATAAGCTGTTAAACCACCATCTTAGACTTGGCTTTATACTTGGCAAATGCTAGGATTTCCTTTTGATAAGCTGTTAAACCACCATCTTAGGCTTGGCTTTATACTTGGCAAATGTTAGGTTTTCCTTTTGATAGGCTGTTAAACCACCATCTTAGACTTGGCTTCATACTTGGCCAATGTTAGGATTTTTATTTAATAGGCTGTTATAACCACCATTTTAGACTTGGCTTTATACTTGGCCAAGTTAGGATTTTCATTTAATAGGCTGTTATAACCACCATCTTAGACTTGGCTTCATACTTGGCCAATGTTAGGATTTTTATTTAATAGGCTGTTATAACCACCATCTTAGACTTGACCAATGTTAGGATTTTCCATTTGATAAGCTGTTAAACCACCATCTTAGACTTGGCTTTATACTTGGCCAATGTTAGGATTTTCCATTTGATAAGCTGTTAAACCACCATCTTAGACTTGGCTTCATACTTGGCCAATGCTAGGATTTTCATTTAACAGGCTGTTATAACCACCATCTTAGACTTGGCTTTATACTTGGCCAATGTTAGGATTTTCCTTTTGATAAGCTGTTAAACCACCATCTTAGACTTGGCTTTATTCTTGGCCAATGTTAGGATTTTCCATTTAATAAGCTGTTAAACCACCATCTTAGACTTGGCTTCATACTTGGCCAATGTTAGGATTTTCCTTTTAATAAGCTGTTAAACCACCATCTTAGACTTGGCTTCATACTTGGCCAATGTTAGGATTTTTATTTAACAGGCTGTTATAACCACCATCTTAGACTTGGCTTTATACTTGGCCAATGTTAGGATTTTCCACGTAATAGTTAATGTGTGTTTAATTCCCTGTGGATTTATAATGGAATTTTTCATCAAAAAAGGAAATTGTTTATATAAATCTATTTTAGTGATAAGACAATGATACAGTTAGGTTTTGGTAAAAACCAGATTACAACTGTCAGAAGCATTTGTCACCATAACCTTATTATGGAAATTTTTTTCGTCCTAGATATTTCTTATATTAAGAACTCGTGAAGAAATATGAAATCATTCTGTGAAATTAATTCTTTCTTTTCGTCAATAATTTTCAAATTGAAATCACCCTGGGATCATGTTGTGTGTGGGGTTTGAAATGAAGTTGATAAAAATAACAAGATTAATCTAGCTTGTGTTTTATATGAAGATTTATTGAATAATGAAAATTATTGCTTCATTTTGAGAGGATGGTTCCAATGTCAAAATCTATTAAAAAAAAATTCACGGATGTAGGAGTAGAAATGACTCAATTTCTAAACGGTTGACGATAATATCTGATATTTAGTTTAATTGCCTATCTCATCTGTTTCTAGTCTTTCAAATAAAAAAGAGTTGTGATCATAAGGTAATTGGATTTAAAACAACCTGTACAATCAGGTCCTATCACCAAATGTATTCTCCGTTTACTCCGGTTTCCTCCACCAATAAAACTGACCACAACGATATAACTGAAATATTGTTGAAAGTGGCATTAAACACTATAAGCCTAAGTCAAATAAGAAGACCGTCTTGTTGGTATCTATATTATTGCTCTTGGAAGCAAATTTTAGTAGATAATCTTTATTGGTGTGTGACAACATTTACAGTTTAAAAAGATATAAATAGAACAAGATGTTGCACGCTACGTCGAGCTAAGAATACCCCCACTCGTTCATTTGTAAGTCGCACGGTAAACAGGAAGTAGATGTGCGGTAAACCTGGAAAGGGAAGACATGGTACAAGTCACCATACCAAAGCCATATATCAAATATAAAATCATTTCTTCCAGTAGAAGCTGAGATAACTGTTACGAAAGTTTTCATTACGGCAAACGTGAAAAATTCTAAGTCGCACTGTAAACAGGAAGTACATGTAGATGTGCGGTAAACCTGGAAAGAGGAGACACGGTACAAGTCACCATGCCAAAGCCATATATCAAATATAAAATCATTTCTTCCAGTAGAAGCTGAGATATCTGTTACGAAAGTGTGAACGGACGGATGGACGGACAGACAAGGTGATTGCAATATAACCCCCTCTCTACGAGTGGGGGTATAAAAAGTCTAAAAAATGAGTTTTTTATCAAGACAATTTTACTCCCTAACTGTCAATCATGTTTGACTCCGTATGTTCATGTACTTTAGTGTTCATTTTGTCCATTTATTTAACTTGACATCTAATCATAGCTAACGCAAGTAATAATGGTCTAACATATAATTGGATGAAATATGAAAGAAAAAAGCAATGGGCTATTTGAACATATTCTTTGTAGGATTAATACTAAAGTTGTGAGTTTAAATCCTGCTCACGGTGGGGTGTACTTCAGTGACTTGCAGCAGGTCGGTGATTTCCTCCGAATACTCTGGATTCCTCTACCAATAAAACTAACCGCCATGATATAAATGAAATGTTGTTGAAAGTGGCGTTAAACACCATAACCCTAAGCATCCCCCTTGTAGGAATAATATATTATAGATGGTCTGGTTTTCCATTTTATAGCCTTTGGATCCTATAGTCCACATAGAGTTGTTTCCCAGGTTATGTAAAATATTGTTTATAATGACATAAGAAATAAAACATTAGAAAGAACCATTATCTTTATTTTGAGAGTGAAAATTGTTATGCATTGTGTAATGATTTGTGTCATCAAATATTAATGCGGTTTGTTGTACATTAATTCAAATAATTATATCATTGGAATAGTTTCAACTCCCATATAAAATTGATAATTGTCAAAATTGAGAATTGATTGTGTTGAAATCAAGTTCTACTGAGCCGAGAGCATCATTTATTCATTATTTTGGAATAGTATTTTCCCGTATTTTTCAACTACATTATATGTAATAGTGAAATCCAGATTATATTAGTAATTACAGTTATAATACATTGCAATGTAAGGCACCATTAATGAGTTTTTATTACAGAAACATCATTAACTAATTTTAAGGACAGATGCTCGTTGATAATACCTCACCTATATATCATAATGTATTGTGAACAGATAATGCTAAAATAATGGCTAGGGCGGAAATCGTGGTATTTATCTAAATAATTATTCTTATTATCATATGCAGTTTCATTTGTAAATTTGATGTTCTCACTGAACATGTTTTAACCTGTTTCACAGTACCTTCCTGCACTCATTACAGTCCAAAAAAAGTACTGTCAAGCCTGTTTTATGTGTCCTTCCAAGGGAACTTGAAATCAGGTCACACAAGACACATGGTCCCTAAATACAGATTTAATTCATATGAAATGCATCCTATGGGGAAGTTAAATTTAGTCATGTAATACAAGTGTTATGCTTAATAAGAGGTGGTCACTAAGCATTTTGATATATAGATGTCACACAGCCAAACTAATTTTTGATGAATGTGCACATTAAGACTAATTTTGATGAAAAATCATTTCAAAATCTCCTCTGAAATGAAGGGCTGAATTAGATAAGGAATGATGATCACAATCTTAGGGTGCTCCAGTGATAACTAGGTGAGCGAATACATGCTCCTGGGAACCTCTGGTTTTTTAAATTTTTGTTCAATATCTCAATTCTGATATGACATGTGTTAACCAGATGAATGATTGCAGGCTCCATGGAACCACTGATTTGCTAAATTAAATCAACATGATCTTACTTATGTTTTGCCAGACAATGTTTTTCAAAATGCAGGGTTGTGACATGATTTAGACTGTAATTGGAAGGCCTGGTCTGTTGAAACATTTGAAAGAATGCCATGATGATCTTGCTGTGACTTTTGCACCAAAAAGGAGGTTACTTGTACTGTTTCTCTGAACTTAAAAACCCTTTCTCAACTGTGCTAATTTAAAATTGTACTAATATTTAATAGTAAACTTTTTTTTCCACATGTGCAGGTTGCAGAGGGTTTCTGATAAGAGTAGACATGTTCTACAAACATGTGGAGTAATCTTCTATTTAATGCACAAGACAATTAGTTCGTGCTTCATTTGCACATGATTATTACAAATGATTTTCCTGTCTGTTAATGTTATTAAGATTATACCAAACCTATTTTCGTCATTCAATTCTGAAGTCAACTAGGGATTAATGCCTTGATGTAAAGTAAAGTATGATAGATTCATATTCTGCAAGCAAAAAGAAAATAATAATGTCAAACAAATAGATCTGTAGAAAATATCATTGAATGTTTCTTCAGGGAGAATCAGGTGGATTAAAGATTTAAAATGTGGCTTACTAAATGGTGGATTGTTTTTTGTATAAAGCAAAAAGAAACATTAGTAAGGCAACTTCAAACTATATTAAACTGTTTAGTTATCTTATTATTTACCTGATGGAAACTGTGATGATTGTATTTTGACCTTTAAAACTGACAATGACCTTCAAGATATATATTACTAATTTAATGGGGGACGTCATTGTCATAATCATATGGTAGTTGGATTTACAACTACCTGTGCAATCAGTATCTGTCACCACTCACGTGAGTTCGAATCCCGCTCAGGCGAAAAACAACATTATGTGATAAAGTTTGTCATTGACTTGCGGCAGATCAGTAGTTTTCTCCGGGCGCTCCAGTTTTCCTCCACCAATAAAACTGATCGCCATGATATAGCTGAAATATTGTTGAAAGTGACGTTAAACACTGTAAACCATAAACCAAACTAATTTAATGAACCTTACAAATTTGAAATAACCACCCCTCTTCAACATAGTAAAGTCATGTTAAAAAAACTCTTTGAAATGTAACTCATTGTCTCATTCTGATGTACAGCATTTATTTGAATACCCAAGACCTTCATAATTCTTGAGTCTTAACACAGTATTACTTCTATAAATCTTCTGTTAGACTTCTTGTCTATGCCATAGTGTTATTATAATATTCCCTGTAGATGGATCAGCTTGTTGTAGTGGAGAAATTCCCAGAAATCTTCAGACCATATTGACATAAATAAGGACAGTTTTGTTATGATGAAATATATCATTTTGAAAACAAGTACAATTTGGATCTGGTTTTTGTTTTTTGGTGGATTGACTTTTTGTCTTCTGGTCCATTTGCATATTAGAAAAAAAGATAACATTTAAATAAGTGACATAAGTGTAGGTGAAATCAGGGAGGAGTTAATTCTGAATAGTTGATGTTAGTAAAAAAAAACGTAGATGTTTAATTTAGTGCATACAACATGCTTCTGACAGAACCTTCATCGGGTATGGCCATAGTCAAAAGATTGGAAATCCAAAATATTTAAACGTCTTTACGAGCAAGTAAACCAATGCCCTAAACAGGATTGCTAAAATCGGCTAAGGTAACCTATGCCTTGGGGGAGATAGACCTTAGTTTTAATGAATTACATACTTAGTAATTGTGCAGTTATGAAATATAGCAATTTTGTGGGGTTTTATATTATCAGAGTTGACTGAAAATGAAAATATCTTATATTTCTTTGCCAGTTTGATGACAGAAATTAGTTTAACAAAACCACAACATAAAAATTTAGTGTGATGATTTACCTAAGATACCTTACAGGAAATTAGGTGGTCTGAAGTCATTGGTTATAGATGTGTGCTTCAAATAAATCCCAGCAGCACAATAATACAAGCTTTATCATTATTGAAAGCTCTGAAGGCATTTTAAAACAAAACAGACTTAAAAAATCAATACATGAAAAACAAATGCAGCATGCCAACACGCAAATTATTTTTACATTAATTAAAAACTAACTCAGTCGTTTGGAATACTGTATACTCAGAGGACCATTACAGCCATTGAAAATCTGACACCTTGTTAAGTGATAAAAATACATATTCTCCCTACTACCTTGCAGCTTGACAATTTCTATTCATCTCAATTATAGTATTGGCAGGACCTGCTGCAGACTTAATGGAACTTCTGTGTATCATGATTATAAAATGACAGTGCAGATGATCCTGTGTTTTCACTGTAATCAATCATGCTTTGAGGTCTTTTACCTAGCATTATAAACAGAAAACTCTAATAGAACACAAGAGTTCAGAAAATTACATATGGGTTTGGTGATCCTAGTGAAAAAAATGCCAGTCCTCATTAATTTTCTATTGCCATATACCAATCTTGTGTCAGTCCTTAGCAAAAGCTTCCCAAATTTTGCTGGTCATGTCTGACAGGACTGGCACATTTTTTTAACTCTGAGATGCTAATATTTTGGGGTTTTTTTTCTGTTTGTTTGTTTTTTTCATGAAGAAATTATCAGAATACTACTAGTATTAATAGTAAGCTCCAAAATTTTACCTTGTGAACTAATTATCTGATATGACTTAGTTTCAATCTGATTAGAATTGGCTGTTATAATAGGCTATGCTCCCGCTAACATCTAACTGAACCTGATTACAAGTCATATCCAGATCAACTTTCATATAGTATGAAGACTTATTAGAAAATCAACCAATCAACAAGCTTTGCCTTTGTGGAGTAATAATAAAAAAAACATGTTAAGATTTCGTCTCTGGCGTTGTTATTGGCTGATCATGAGTTCATCTTGACATGACCTCTATCTGTCAGATCTTACGGGGAGCCTAGCTATCACAACAACTGATTTCAATCAGAGTGACTTTGCTGAGCTTATTATAACCTGAAAAATAGAGAGTGATATATAATATCCATAATGACCATGTCTTCTGCACCTATGTATTCTAAAAAAAAAGATGGACATGATATAAATGTCTATATCGTTGAATATGATGATAAGAATGCATAGTCCTAACAGTTGATTATAATTTTCATTTTCCAGATCGATACAACATTATGTGATAAAGTTTGTCAGTATAGTCGGTTTTCTGCAGATACTCCGGTTTCCTCCACCAATAAAACTTACTGCCATGATATAACTGCAATATTGTTGAAAGTGGCATTAAACATCATCATACTGCCCCACCCCACTCCCATTTTCCAGATTTATGGACACATCATATTTGTATCTAGGGTGTAGTGATCGTAATTGAATTTAGTACATTATGTAGTTAGAGTTTCGTCTACTTTTTACAATCAATGCCTATTTGACTCCTGCCTGTTGAGGAGGTGTACTTAATGCTGATTGATCATGATATAGCACAGTTTTATCAGTTACTTGCTGAAATTCTGTGGTTTCCTCCAGATACTCTAGATTTTCCTCTGCAAGTAAAACTGATCTATTGCTCCAGATACTTAAGATTCCCCAACCAGTAAAACCGATCTACCTCATTGTAGTAATGTTCCATACATTAATCAATTATTCATACTATAGGTACAATATCACTGAATATCAGAGTGCAGATATGGAGAATTAAATTCGAAATATGATGACTTTTATACACTATCTGTATGTGAATTGCCACTCACAATATTGACCTTTTCCATCGGGGAAACAAAGCAGAGTTTGTATTACATTTTATTTAACGTATCATAGAAATAGCTTTTGATATTTTGTCAATAACAGCGTTTTAATCGTGTGCCTTGTGAATATATGGCATCAGATATTCAGATTAGTAAACATGGCTTTAAACTAATGTACAATTTGATCAAATAGCTTAGAATTTTGTGATATCGGTTGGTCTATTATTGACATCTATCGGGGATATAAAATAACTGACCATTGACTTAATTAGGGTATAATTTTGTCTATATTTTCCAAGAAAAGGCCATTTATTGTTATAATTACTTGATAAATACCATCATAGGCTGCCATTACTAATGACAGCAGAGAGATAAACAAAGGCTTAACTAGGATGGATGGTGTACATGACAAAATCCATCAGCTTCTTAAATGGTAATTAGTGTTATTGCTCATTTAGAAATATTACCTTAGAAGATGAGGGTTAGAGTGTCAGGAGACTAATCAAAAGCAGTACAGCCATTATTATCCTCTTTTTCTACTCATAAAAATTTACTGGTGCCTTTATTTCTTGCACAAAAAAATGACTGGTTCCCTTATTTCAAGTGTGAAAACTCATTTTAAAGAATAACTTGAAATATGGATAAAAAAGAATCGATGCAAATGTTATCTAATATAACTCTAATCAGCCGTGTGATAATTTAGACAGTCTAGCAGAAACTGTAAAGCCAATGTAATTACAATCAAGTTACGATATAATCTTGTTATTATGGTTTTAAAGTGCTAATATTCAGTAAAGAAAACAAGAAACTAGTAAAAATATATCATACAGACCTGGAAATGCTGACCCTTTTGTAACCGCTGGTCTAGCTCATGGTGTTTGTGAGCAGGAGATGTTGACCCTTTCATAACTCATGGTCTGGCTCATGGTGTTTGTCAGCAGGAGATGTTGACCCTTTCCTAACTCCTGGGCTGGCTCATGATGTTTGTGAGCAGGAGATGTTGACCCTTTCATAACTCATGGTCTGGCTCATGGTGTTTGTCAGCAGGAGATGTTGACCCTTTCCTAACTCCTGGGCTGGCTCATGGTGTTTGTCAGCAGGAGATGTTGACCCTTTCATAACTCATGGTCTGGCTCATTGTGTTTGTGAGCAGGAGATGCTGTCCCTTTCATAACTCATGGTCTGGCTCATGGTGTTTGT
>MJUT01010286.1:60331-74387 GCA_002080005.1 Gigantidas platifrons | reverse complement strand
TGGATACCAACTTGTTATAGAATTATGACCAATACAGCTATGAAGAACAGCAATACAGGCACTGAATACAGTAGTCTCCCTATTATAAGGCTATCCCTTCTGCTATGAAAAGATGGCCTTTATAAGAGGGGTCTCTATTGAGAGAGACAATTTAGTAGTATTTTACTATCTCAGTTCATCTAAAATCTGGCCTCATAAGAGGGGTGATCTTTTGTTAAAAGGGGCGTTATAAGATGTCCACTACTGTAGAAGCATTATATCAGGAGATCATAAATATTCTTCTTTGAAAATTTATCCTGAATATATCAATAGGTAATAAATACTATTCTTCTATGGAAATTAATCCTCATACAAAAGGACCATTGATTAAAGATGACGTTGAATTCAAACTAGTTATTAGATGACCCTGATTCTGTTATCTCGACCATATACCAAGTGTCTAATTTTCATGTGTGTGGAAGATTAACAAAGTTCTTTTCATGTTAGAGAACTATGCCAATCAAATATATTCATGAATTATAAACCCCTTAATAAATATCTGTTTGACACTGAACGTCACAGGGAAAAAAATAGAAACAAACATTTGCCAACATACGATTTGTCCTTGCCAACGTACGATTTGTCCTTGCCAACATATGATTTGTCCTTGACGTTAGTTGGTATTAGAATTGAAGGAAATGATAATGCTTGGATTGAGAAACTCTTGTAGTTGGCTCTCTAACTCTTTAATTTAATGATTTTGATTGTTCAGTGTTAAAGAATCAAACATCTCGTTTTTATGTGATTTGACTCAATAATCTTGAACATTTTAAACACTTTAGCATGTAAGCCACTCAATCTAATGATTATGTGAATGGTTTTATAAGCATTCCCATCTTACTGAATTATATTTTTATTGTTTAGATTTGAAGTAAAAATTCTGTATTAATGCAAATTTTTAGATTTGAAGTAAAATTTCTGTATTAATGCATATTTTATTGACAAATATGTAAACTAATTCAGTTCTATTAGAAATTACTACATACACAGGACAAGCATCAAAGGGGTTGTGTTTGATTAATTTACTGTGGTTTTAAATTGATTCTGTTTAATTTGAAATAAATAACATTCAAACACTTCTGGTGTACAAGCCAATTTAAAATGATATGAATTGGTTGTGTTTTAGATTTACATGTTAATGGCATAGCTGTTGAACCGTAGCTCTTATGGTCTTAGATCACAAAAAAAAAAAAAAAAAAAAAACCATAAGAGCTATGGTTCGGCAGCTAATTAATGGCAGTACTTCAAACCAGCCACTAAAATCGCCAATCGGTAAATTTGATAAAGATCTAGATAATTGTACTACAATGATTTATCTATGTGGTATTTGTATTTTATTTTAAACCCCTTGACTCTGTTTTCCATTACTTTAATGGAATTGATCTTTAGAAGTGTGTAGTAATAGAATAGGCTATTTAAGTTTCATTGACTTTTAGCAGGAAATGTACATTATTTAGAAAGTTATGACACCACCTATTCCCATCACACATTTGATATTTAATAGCAGTGATTGTATAATGAAAAATTGAAATAATATTTATTGAATGAGTGGTTCCTATTGATGGTTTTTGGTGTTTAATGGCACTTTCATCAATATTTTAGTTATATTGGGGCTGGTTCCTATTGAAGAAGGGAGAATCGCAACATGCCTTAAATGTAACTTCTTCCTGTAATATTATTATAATAAAAACGTAGATATCAAATTTTGTCCATACGACACGTTTCTGGAATAACCTTCATCAGGTACACTCAAAATCTAAAGAGTGGAAAGCCAAATAATTTTAAGATTTTGAAGCAATAAAATCAAAGGGTCTAAACAGGATAGCTAAAATCAGCTAAGGTCACCTATGACTGAGGAAAGAGAACCTTTGTTTTATAAATCTGGTGAAACTTTTGAGTACTGCAACTCATTTAAAGGCCTAGAAACAACTAGCTGTCTGATGTGTACAGCCATATTTTGATAACATATATCATAATTGAAAATGTGAAAGAAAATGGTATAATTATGTTTATCACTAGACCTATGATTAGTTATAATAGTATTATATATATGAGGTATAAGTATAGTTGAATGTCCTTCATGATATTATACAGATATAATGTATTACAATGATGGATGCATTATTTTCCACAAAACTATAGATTTTTTCATATGTTTTTGTTTGATATTGGTAATCAAGAAAAATTATTGATAATACATACATATGGTTCAAAGGTACTGATATTAATTTATAGTGTACCAGATGCTACCTGATAAAAATCTAAATAAAATTAAACAACCACTAATTTTAATTATCTGTAAATTAGACATTTTCCATTTAATGTGTGCCACTGATCAAATCTGGATCACTGAACTGATCTTGATCCACAACTATATTAGATCAGATCGTAACTCGTATGGGCAAGTTTATCGGTCAATCTGATGTAAAACACATTATGACATCACCAATAAACAGATATTAACAATAATGTCTGTCTCGACCCACTGTTTATATAAGTTATCATATCAAAAAAATTGCACAAAATTTTATTGCATAATATATTGTCTATAAATAATTTACTGCAAAAATGGAATTGATGAAATAAAATCTTTGTATTAAAAAAGTAGATTATCTAATTTAGTGTGTGCGAAGACTTTCTGGAACAACCTTGATCTAGTACCCTCAAAATTGTAAGATTGGAAAGCTGAATAATTTAAAAGTCTTCATGAACAAGAAAACCAAAAAGCCATAAAAACAGGATGACCAACCAAAAAGCCATAAAACAGGATGGCCAAAATCATTTAAGGTTGACTATGTCAGAGAGATCAATGTTAATAATAATTACATTATTTAGGACTGTAATTGTCAGCAATCCCTATATTTTTTTTATAATTTAGGAGTTGTCTCTATGATACTATATGTAGGATTGTCCAGTGTCCAAACAATTTTCTGACCTATTTAGTATATAGATTTAAATTTATTTATGACATTAGTATTACAGATTGAACCATTTGTTATTAATACACAAATTATCATATTTGGTATAATTGATGATAATAACCAATTCAGCATGATGCTTTCATTCTTTCCATGTTTCCATGGCAACTGTATACATTGTTGCAAATGGTACAATTCTCTGACCAGTGTTAGAAGTTTTCAAGATAAAAATTCACATGACAAAAAAATTAGAAAATATGTAAGGAATATGTTCTAAAATTGAACTTATTCCTTATAATTTTAATTAGGATAATTTCATGGGACTATTTGTATTTGTCATTGGCGAATTAATATGTTGGCAGCGTTACGATCCCAACACAGGTTATCAAGAATAACCAATGTTTCTCCAGGTGGATCAGCCAATCAGATTGTAGTATTTACATCAAATTAAATTATATAATTGCAGAAGATATGTCCAAACATTAGCAGATAATATATTAGGGGTATACTTTATTTTGCCTGCAGATGATATGATGCCATGATATAGCTGAAATACAGTTCAAGTTGGTGTTAAACACCAGTAAATAAATAAATAAATCAATCAATCAATCAATCAATCAATCAATCAATCAATCAATCAATCAATCAATCAATCAAAATCAAGTAGAAAAGATACCCTGTCCCTGTGCATATGGTGTAAGGATGTTATATTTACTATTTTGAACAGATGAGGCTTTCAATTTGGCCTTTTAGAACTTTTTTCAAACGTGTACAATGAGTTGAAGTGAGAGATGATTGTTGGTTTTGTTGATATTGGCTGGAATTGTTGGCCATGGTCCATCACTGTTTATACTTTCTTTTCTTAACATATTCATCAAAAATAAATTGCTTGATTGTGATTACGTTTGTCAGTGACTTGCGATAGGTCAGTGGTTTTCTACAGGTACTCCGGTTTCCTCCACCAATAAAACTGACCACCACGATATAACTGAAATATTGTTGAAAGTGGTGTTCGTCATCATAACCCTAACCCTTAATTGTGATTATTGTCCTTGTTCAATAACTTTTATCTCTTTGTTTATATATTGGATAAAAAACATTTCTCTTTATAGAATTATGTACCAGCTTTATATACTGAATCTTGATGCTACAGGTACATGTATTGTGAACCCTGAGATTTAAAACTAATGAAGAAAAAATATCTGTCAAATCATAAATTATTGACATTAATATTTAACTTCCATTAATACTATAAAGAACTATTATTGTCATTATCAAATGCAAATAAAATACCAACAGTTTAAGAACTATAAATTTTTTCAACTATAATTCTTTGTAAGAACACATTTGAAAATTCATGGAACATTTTTTTTTTATCTGAATTCAGATCAAATAAGGAACAAATGTATTTTGCCAAATACAGCTGACATATATATACAGTAATAAACTTGTATTAATTCAGCTTGCTTTACAGGATTTTAAATGTTTATCTTAATTGTGATACGGGGGCATCAGCAGTGTTAGGGGTTAGCTTAGGGCTATGGTGTTTAACACCACTTTCAACAATAGTTGTATTGTGGCTTATCAGTTTTATTGGTGGAGAAAACCGGAGTTCCAAACAAAGACAGTTCAGTATTAAAAGGATTATAATTCTGACATGTCTTTCACTACAAAGGTACCAAGTATGAAAGCTTACCACAGATAGCTACGTATTTCTTCACACTTGAGCAAGCCTTGCTGTCTTAAAACATTACTGTATGTGTTTTATACTTTTACTGCAAAATCGTCCAATCAGAATGTTATATATATACAGGATAAATTGTGATTGGTCATTTTAAGAGTAAAGTACAAAAATCGTACTCAAAAGACTTATTAGTGTAAGGCCTGCTCTGTAAAGCTTTGGAAGTAAGAATAGTCAGCTGTGTGTAATATTAACCCAGACAATAATATGACTGTCTATGATGAGTATTACAGAATGTTTTGATACTTCTAATGACTGTGTTTTGATACTTCTAATTACTGTCCTCACTGAACGTTAAACATCAATCAATCAATCAGTCAATCTAATGACTGTAGACTATAGTAGTAGGTGTCATGTTTAGAGAGTATCATCCTCCTTTTGAGTTAAAGCTTTTTTATTCTCGTATATTTGAGAAAAGAGTTGGAGATTTGTAGGCACTACAGAAGGATCATTTGGTTTTCGTACACAATTCTCCATACTTTACCAGTGCCAGTATAAATTTGTTGCCCCATTGTTGTCCAATTTCTACTTTATTTTAATGTTTATATATTGTTGAACTTGTTCACATCCTGAATATGCAGGAAATGTTTGCCACCACATGCGTTAAGCAACAAACATTCAATGAAACCTCTAGTTACAATCATTTTTTGAAAGACCAGTGTATTATATATATGTATTATGCTCAGCTTGTTTGGGGTCTTTGTGTAGGTAATCTCTAAAACAAACACAATTTACGACTACATGTACTATCATTCTTTGTACAATTACTAGTATTGGAACTCTGTTAACCCGAAGAAGAAAAAATGGTTTCAGGACATTCCAGAGGAACTCCTCTTGCAGGGTAGAACTAAAACTGAAAAAGTCAAAAATGCAGATTTCTTATACTGATGTTTTCTTCTCTTTCAGCATGTGAGATGAATGTACATAAAAGATGTGAAAAAAATGTACCAAAATTATGTGGTGTTGACCACACAGAGAGACGAGGAAGAATTGATATGTCAGTTTCTTATCAAAATGGAAAACTAAACGTAACAGGTAAGTTATTACAGTGAAACCTGTCGAAACTGAATCTCCATAGGACCAACTTTTGTGTTTGGAATATACAGGTGTTCGGTTTATACAGGTTAAATTGACAGAGATTTTCTACTTTAGAAATTATTTTAAAGTATGGTTTTTACAGGATTTCGTCTTATTCAGGGTTGAGTTTGATTTCACTATATATCATGATCTGAATTTATTGCTCATCTGACCCAAAGGTTCCTTCGATGATCCTCTTTCAAAACTGTGTCTAGCAGCCCTGCTCTCAATCAAAGATGCCACCGTTATTGAAAATAGAAATATTTACTTTGGACATGATCTAATGATCAACATTATGTGAAAAAGTTTGTCAGTGACATGCGACAGGTCGGTGGTTGTCTCCGGATCCTCCGGTTTCCTCCAGCAATAAAACTGACCGCCACGATATAACTAAAATATTGGTGAAAGTGCCATTAAACACCATCAAACAAACAAACAATCTATTATGCTTATTATTATATAGATGTAGATGAGAATGCCACAGTTAAATCTCTGTCAATAATTATATATGTAAAATATGTATTGATATCAGCTGCATTTTAGCCAGAGAAGAATGATTTTTCACTACTACAATAGTAGAAGGTAAATTGTATTCAGTATAGCATGTCTAATGGATAATATTAAAATTATTAAAAAATAAGAAAAGAAAGACAAAAAAATCCTTCAGAATTGTCTATGCATGGTTTAAAAAAAAAAAAATCTTCATTTTATTCCAATCCAACATCAAATATAGCCATCACATGACATTTCAGCTACTGATTGGCTGTGAAACTTGGCAGCTAAACTAGGTGACCAATTACAGACTCAATTGAACATATTAATCTATTAATACCATATTATGTCCGGCTCCAGATCATCCCTTGGCCAGCTGAAAGCTATTATCTACTGCACCAAACATAGCTATGGCCTATGAATACATTCTTCTTGTATTCATCAAGTTTTTATTTTTTCAATTTTACAGTAAAAGAAGCAAGAAACCTTATTCCTATGGACCCTAATGGATTAGCAGATCCCTATGTAAAAATCAAGTTAATTCCAGATGATTCTAGTAAAACAAAAAAGAAAACAAAGACGGTCAAAGCCACCTTAAACCCAATATGGAATGAATCATTTGCATTGTAAGTATATAAATACAGGTACAAAAATATTACTGTCGAGGGTATACGAATGTTTTCTACCATTATTAACGTGTTAACCAGTTGGTTAAATTTCCGTCATATTTATAATCACTACAGTGGTTATATTTCTGTGTGAGAAGTTCCACCAATTTCCTTTCGACGATCATTAACGACAGAAATGAACAACTTAAAAATATTTTCGATGTTTTGGTCATAGCAGAAACAGTGGAGAAATTTCTTAATCCGCTGGCAGCAGAAGGGGAATCTATATATTATATATATGGAAGGCAAAACGTAGCTCGAAATATTTAAAACTTACGGCACAAAATGTGGTTTATTTTTATAAGACCGCAAATATTTTGCAGTCATATTACTGTTTGGGTCTGTCTTTGTGTGTCTGTAGACACAGTGATTTTTGTACATTAACTTTTGATTTAGTTGCCTGGTCCTGAACTATTAAATCTAAGATTCTTGGCACTCAATATAGGTTAGAATTGCAGTAACAGATCAAATGCTTGATGCCACATCTACTGCATGCTGGTATATGACTAAGATTTAAGTTCAACTGTCTCCTGTATTGTGGTCTAAAAGATTACTCCATTGCTGATGTAGTTGAATTTTCTGTAATAAATGGTCTGTTCTGCCTACCCTTCTGGGGCACCTGAGTTCACTCCCAGTTTGTTGTGAGGTTCTTGTTGCTCGATCTTTAGATTTCTGTGTAGTGTCATTGTTTGTCCTTTTAACCTTTTTCTTTTTACCATTGTATTGTTTGACCTTCTTCGATTTACGGATTCTGATTACCCCTTCACAGTGGGAAATTTTTTATTAGAATTGGAAATGGTTTTTAGGTTAGGTTATTTTAGAGTGGTTACTCTCAAATTTAGTATTTTCTTTTTTTAATTTAAACTGATATAAACCTATCTTGTGGTTGATGTTAAGTGCTCCAGTAAAATTTGACATTTAGAAAATTACTACCAAACATGGTGTTCAATAGCCTATCCTTATTACAAACCAACTTTAATTCTCAAGAGATTTATTTTCATTAAGTTCCAGATGAAGACAAATGATGAACATAAATCACAGCAAAGTAATGGAATCATGAAATTAACTCTATATTACTGTGTGAATTCATGAAGACATAAAGTTTTAAAAGTCATTTTCAAGCATGTAAAAGTTAAAGACTTTTTTTCCTATCTACAGTTATTTTGTCCTGGATTAAAGGTTTAGTTCTATGGTAATACTGTGTGTACCTCATTTATTACTGCAATAAATATAATTTAGCTTTAGGCTAAAAACATCACAATTATATGTATACCAAAAAAATCACAGTAATTTTTTTTTCAATTTTAGTTCAGTTATATGCACATGAAATTTTAAAATGCCAGATATCTTGGGAAGGGGTTAGGGTTATGGTGTTTAGTGCCACTTTCATTAATATATCAGTTATATCCTGGCTGCCAGTTTTATTGATGGGGGAAACCGGAGAAAACAACCAACCTGCCACAAGTCACTGATATATTTGATCACTAACACATGATGTTGTATCGAGTACACCTCGTTGTGAGCAGATATTTTGGGAAAAAATTGTTCAAATATGTACTATTGTCATCACTTTGTGTTTATTTCTGTAAAGGTTGGTCTATGGGGTCATGTGTACTATTGTCATCACTTTGTGTTTGTTTCTGTAAAGGTTGGTCTATGGGGTCATGTGTACTATTGTCATCACTTTGTGTATGTTTTGTCATCACTTTGTGTTTGTTTCTGTAAAGGTTGGTCTATGGGGTCATGTGTACTATTGTCATCACTTTGTGTATGTTTTTATAAACGTTGGTCTATGGGGTCATGTGTACTATTGTCATCACTTTGTGTGTGTTTTTGTAAACATTGGTCTATGGGGTCATGTGTACTATTGTCATCACTTTGTGTATGTTTTTGTAAACGTTTGTCTATGGGGTCATGTGTACTATTGTCATCACTTTGTGTATGTGTTTCTGTAACCACTTAGCATTTCAATCTTCTCCTAAACCACTGAGTTAATTAAAAACAAACTTGGCATGAAGGTTCCTTTGATACTTATCTATTATGATAGGTATTAATGCAGGATATAATTTCATGTAGGACATTATAGGAAATTGTATAGATAGTTTCTCATCGGAAAGTATTTTACCTCCGTATATATTTTCTATATAAAATTAAATACAGATACATGTGTATAATGACAATTTTGTCACATAAAAATCAAACTGTGAATCTTGGTTGATAGCTTCAATGACTATTGTCCCTATGAATTAGGGTTAGGGTTATGGTTTTTAACATCACTGTCAACAACATTTCAGTTATATTGATGTGGTAAGTTTTATTTGTGGAGGAAACAGGAGTACCTGGAGAAAACCAAAGACCTGCCACAAGTCACTGACATCAACATACTTTATCACATGATGTTGTATCGAGTGGTGATAGGCACTGATTGTACAGGTAGTTGTAAATCCAATTACCATACAATTACGTCCTCTTGTCCCTATGAATATTGTCTGAGATACATATATATATATGGCCTACAATGATGTAACTTATCACAGTGATGCATCGAGAGGAGTTTATCAGTATCTGCCAAAAAGTAGGTCACCATGACCAACATTTCATGTTTCATTGAATTAATTTACATTTAGTTAAAGTTTCTGTCAACATTTTTTTCTCTCTCTATATATACTATATGGCCTACAGTGATGTCACTTGGCATGGTGATGCATCTAGAAGGATTGTGCTAGTCTCTGACAGAAAGTTGGTCACCATGACTGACATTTCATGTTTCATAGAATTCATTAACATTTAGTTTATCATATGTCAATGTTTTTTCCAGATACTATAGGTCCTAGACCTTGGATGCTTTATTGCAGGTATATTACAATCGTGGATGTTGAGGACTTGTTGAGGTACATTGAATGCAATAATATGAAGCAAGCTATCCAGGCGGTGGCTGCTTAACTATAGCTTGAAAAGGAGATCTTAATATTGCCTTGCTTCAACCAAAATACACAAGAAATACAACTAACATATGTTACCATGTTTGTTTTGAGAAAAATATGTGTTGATGCCCTGTAGACCAAGCTAATGGAATTAAAATGTCTGTTTTATCTTTGCAGTGACCTGAGCCAGGACGATCATTCAAAGCGGCTTTCAGTAGAAATATGGGACTGGGATCGTACATCACGTAATGACTTCATGGGATCATTGTCATTTGGAATTTCAGAAGTGATAAAGGAACCACATGATGGGTGGTTTAAACTGCTGAGTCAGGAGGAAGGTGAATTCTATGGAATTCCAGTCAGTGATGACTTAGCTAGTGACATACAGGAAATTAAAGATAAAATGGAGGTAATGTTTATAGTGGTACAACAGTGTACCCTTGTTATAAGGCCCCTCAAACCAAAGGCCATCCCTATTTTCAGTACAGATTTCAGATGCACTGAGATAGTAAAATACTACTAAAATTGTACCTGCAAGTTAGGCCACCCCTATTATAAGGCCTCTATTTCATTCCAGAAGGGAGTCGCCTTATAAAAGGGATACCTATTGTATGTCCTACCAGTCATTTTTGAGCAATTGATGAAATCGTGTTCTCTGGTGTATTGAAGGTATTAAAAAAACAGATATTGGTTCATCTTATTTTCGTCATTTTAAATTCATTAACTTGTTCACTTGATTGGTTTAGTCTAGCAGTCAATAAATCTAATTGTTGGAATACCTGAAACTGTTAGACAAGTTTCTTTACAGTTTGAATTGAAACCCCTGGGATATATGGGGTCCGTAGATTAACATAGACTAAATGAGAGAAAATGTTAAATATTACATCAACTTTCTTTTCATAATGAATCATTATTGTGATATGTACATTTTAATTTGCATAATTTTAGATCCCCATTTTCTATGCTTTCCATTCCCTTGTGGTCCAAAGTTTAAAATACAGTCAAACCTCCCTTAAAAGGACACTTCTATATAACAAATCACTGTCTATAAAGGACAGTCTCATTTTCCCCTTTTATGAATAGTGAATACAATTTTACCCTGTATATAAAGAACAACTGCTCATAAAGACAACATTTTCAGATCCCTTGAGTGACCTTTTTATACAGGTTTGACTAGACTTCAATGGCAAAAATTTCAAAAATCTTTGTAACAACCAGAAATGGAAATGTAATTGTATTTGTCATGAAGCATCTTTTGTGATATTTAAGATTCAATATTGAATAGTCATGTTTTTTTGCATGGGGAATAATTTGCATGTGGAAATGTACCTTTTACAATTTTTTTTTTAATTTTTTGATTGCATCCAGAGCTTCATTGTAGAAAACATGAAGGTAATGGACGATTTTCAATAACAATTTCCTCCTCGACGAATTGATTGAATTGTTTGCTATCTGTATTAATTGAGATGATATTTTACACTATTTAGAATGAAGCACATTTCTTAATTGAAATTGTAGTCGTATAACCTTTTACTTTTTGTAATATGATGATGATTCCAATTTGTTTATGAAACTTGAAAATCAATGAAAACAACTCGTGCATAATAGATTAGAATACCGATACATTGTATGTTATTAATTCGTAGAAAAGTTTTTATGACTTGAAATTTAATACAACAGGAATTAATACTAACATGCTTTATCATGTTTTTTAATCGAAGCAATACTTAGTCAAAATCTCAGTAATCAGTGTAGGTTTGTATTTAGGCATTTTAATTGTAAGTATATTACAGACTATAACGTCTGCTTAATGAGGATCCTACTCATCAGTTGTTATTGGCCATAGGATTAAAACACAAACTTGATTCTGATCAAACCCAATTATTTATATTTATTACATACTTAGTTAAAATAAAGGCATTTTTGTATGACCAATATGACTGGAAGTAAACTCCATATTTTCACACCCCGGGAAAATAACCGGTTATTAGGTGCCCCTCGTGCGTTTCAGACAAAATAAACAACTTCCGGTGTTTACGTCTGCAGATGTCGGAAGTATATAATAAATAGTTTAATACATGGGCATTTCCATATTGGTCTGGTTATCACCCCTCGACCCATATTGGCCCTCGACTTTGTCTCAGGCCAATATGGGTGTCTCCGGATGATAACCAGGACAATATGGAAATGCCCATGTATTAATCTGTATGTAGCTTTATATAGATAAAACTATTTACTGAATCACAAGGTTGAAAGACGATAGTTAGAATTCTTTAAATTGGAATTATATTTTTTATTGAATTTGGATTAATCCAGGTTAATGTGAAAAATAAAGGTAATCTTGGATGTTGACAAATTAGTTTTAAGATTTTTCTGATAAGAAATTGTTCTGCTCCGAAAATTTCATCCTGTAAATTATAAACCTTGGATAAAATACTATTACTCAACTTGTCAGTTTCCTTGTTTAATAACAGGGCTTCTTCTGATTAAGATTCTTAATTAAAGTTTGAAATTATATCAACGTTATGTTGTTATAACTTTTGCCTGACATCATGTTACTAATCTGGTGTCACATTAAATATATCTTTAGATCTAGAGATCACTTTTACAGCCATATTAGTTTCATCCATATTCTATAAGTAATTAGTACATGAGAAAATGGTCTTCACACTTGATGGTGTGTTCATGATGTTTCGCTCACCTGGTCAAAGTCCATGTAATCTTTTTCTTTTTCCATTGGATGTTGTCTGTCATCCATCTTTGTTTGTTTTTAACATTTTAATCTTCTCTCTAAAACAGCTTTGGAATTCCAAAATGTCAACTGTTACTGTGTGTTATAATACAGTAGTTCCCATCTTATAAGAACACATCTTCTGTAATGAAAAATCTGGCCTTATAAGAGGGGTGGCCTCTTTTGAAGGGGACAGTTCAGTAGTATTTTACTATCTTAGTGCATTTAAAATCTGGTCTGATAAGAAGGATGGCCTTTGGTGAGAGTGTCAGTAGCCTTATATATATGCAGATTACTTAAACTGACCAAAGCTGAACAAATTGAAAGTTGAGCAATTCCAGATTTCATTGCACTTCTAGCTAAGCAGAAAGATACACTATCCGGCCAATCTGAATGGTACAATTCACATCTTGTGTGTCCTTGAATCGAAATGAAACATTGATACTGATAAACAATATAAATTTTCAAAAACTTTAATGAGAATTATGTATAAGGATATTTCTAAATTCATGACATAAAATCTAGTTAATTGCCATTCTACCTGTAAAGTAAACCTGTAGATTCCTTGTCTTATGTAACTCCTAATGTTTTTCAAGGCTATTATTGTACAAAAATAATGTACCATTAAATTTTGATTCAAGCTGTATTTCAGATGCCTCTTACAAATATTAACAAGGGCAACGCAAAGTGTGGCATATCCCCTCACCTAAAAATTTGACCCGGTGACCTTGACCATTGACCTATGACCTTAAAAATCAATAGGGTTCCAGATTGTCTTAAGGACTAAGTATGTACCAAGTTTGGTCAAAATCCATTAAAGGATGTTGATTCTAGAGTGTTCACAAGGATGTTACGGAAGGACGGACAAGGGGATAATAATTGCCTCTGTGCTCCTCCACTAGAACGTAGCATTAAAGAGTAAGAGCTAAGACTTCTTGGCTTTGTGTCAGGATAATTTGTCCGATTGGAACGTGTCTACCTGTTGTTTCTGTGGGATAGCACTATACAGATCCAACTCAACATGGTTGTCTAGTACAAAACGGACATCATCATTCTGTAATAACAATTGTCAGATTTTGATGTGTTTTTATACGCCCGTCTCGAGACGGGCCGTATTATGTGATTGGGTATGGCGGGCTGCGGGCGTCCACACAGGTTTCCGCACAATAACTTTAGTTCTGTATATTGGATCTTTACCAAACTTGGCCACATGATTCCCCTGTGGAAGGGGAAGAACCCTATTTATTTTGGGGTCATTAGGTCAAAGGTCAAGATCACCATTACTATAAATAGAATTGTTGACAACAGGGTCGTTTCTGCACGATAACTTTAGTTCTGTATATTGCATCTTTACCAAACTTGGCCACATGATTCCCCTGTGGACGGGGAAGAACCCTATTTATTTTGGAGTCATTAGGTCAAAGGTCAAGGTCACCATTACTATAAATATAATTTTTGACAACAGG
>MJUT01010286.1:27161-60014 GCA_002080005.1 Gigantidas platifrons | reverse complement strand
CACATGATTCCCCTCTGGAAGGGGAAGAACCCTATTTATTTTGGGGTCATTAAGTCAAAGGTCAAGGTCACCGTTACTATCAATAGAATTTTTGATAACAGGATCGTTTCCGCACGATAGCTTTAGTTCTGTAGATTGGATCCTTACCAAACTTGGCCACATGATTCCCCTGTTGAAGGGGAAGAACCCTATTTATTTTGGGGTCATTACCATTATACCGTTTGATAATTTATATATGGACGGGCGTATTTTGTGATGCACACATTTCTTGTTCCCATTGTATTCCTTACATGAAGTGCTTTTAAGATTATTTATACACATTTGAGTTAATTTCTACTATTTTTGAGATATAAGGGCTAATGAGTTTTTTTTTTCTCAATTTTTGCCAAATATATAAAATAAATGTTAGAGAAAACTGAAGGACAAATCAAGAATGGACAATCCAGGGACACTGGCAACATTGGGTACACAAGACAAAGATACCGGTAAACACAACTAAAAACAAAATACAAAACACAGAAAACTAAAAAGGTGAGCTACACAGACCCCCACCAAAAACTGGGGTGAACCTAGTTGCTTGCGAAGGGTAAGCAGTTCCTGCTTCTTATTAGTCACACAGTGTGTTTATATATACAGTCAAGTCTGGTAAAAGTCTTTGGAGTGATAGAGGTCAGAAAAAAATCTATGTAAAAAGAAAATGATCCAGTCATTTGAGATATGGATATTTCGTATGGTCAACCAGGGTGTGAAGACGACCGTAGAATTTTTGTAGCAATTACTTCAACCTAGGAGCAACGTAGCATTGTTTGAGCAGCTTTTGCATCAGCAGCTGAGCTCTGTCCAGACTAAACTCCATATGCTGGTGATGCTGGAATATTTCTACCGATGAAAGGGAATTTGACTATTAGAAAAGTTAGGTGAGCAACATAGACTCTTGATAGCTTATTGTTAAATTTGTAATTTAGTAGCACACTGCATGTATATTTTGTATACTAGCACACAGTTAATGGTATTTTATCTTATCTTGTTTAGAAAGCAGCAATAGATGAAGGAAAAGTTCCTAGAGTTGATCTGTCTAAAAATACTAGCAAACAAGACACAATAAGAGCCACAGATTTTAACTTCATGACTGTTCTAGGCAAAGGAAGTTTTGGTAAAGTAAGTGTAATAAACATGTACTGTAATGTTTTTATTGATAAGGTCAGAATATGTTCAGAGTTCAAGAAATATGTCAGTCCTGTCGGACATGACCAGTAAAGTTTTATCAGATTTTGCTAAGGACTGACGTAAGATTGGTATTTTGCAATAGAAAATTAATTAGGACTGCCGTATTTTTCACCCATATGCGATTTCATGAACCCTGTGTGTTTGAAGTCATACTGACCAATATCCCTCAGAGATCAAAGGAAGAATATATAAATTATCCATAATACATCATAACACCTCTGTTGGTAAGTTGGCATGAATTCTGATTATTTTATCAGTTATAACTTTTATCAATCAGAATGACATGTTCAAATATAATGACGATATAGCTGAAATATTGTTGAAAGTGTCGTTAAACACCATTAACCTAAGCCATCAAATATAATGATTTTTTGGTTTGATTTTGATCTTTGGTGTTTTAATGCCACTTTCAGCAATATTTCAGCTATATCATGGCGACCAGTTGTAGTGGTCGAAGAAGCCGTAGAGAATCACCGACCATGGGCAAGCAACTGGTAAACTTTATCACTTGCGGCTGCGAGTCGAGTGCACCCTTTTTTGTAGTTTACAAAGCCAGGCGCAACCCACGCCGTATTAGTAATAGGCTTGTATGAGTTGTTAGGTAATCCAACTACCTACAGTAACTCATTGAGCCACCCCAGGCCCTCACCATCAAATATAATGATGGGTTTCAAACTATATCAAAATATTACATTAACTCCTCTATATATAATGACAAATAACGTTTTATTGTATCAAAGAAACATTTTTTCATGCTCCGTAGGAAGAGCTTTTAATTGTCTGTTATCAATTACTGATACTTAATATTAACATTAGAAGGTATATTTTTATTGTAAATATCAAATTTATTACAGTATCTATTTTTGTACAATAATTTAATAACTTTATTTGTAATTGATAGCGATATCTTCCCACACTTCACGATGTAATGTATCAATTGTTAATATGGGAATATTAGTTTTCTCTAAAGAATTGAGGACGTTTACATGAAATTTGTTGACAATGAACAAAGTAATTAATATTTATTTTTCAGGTTGTATTAGCAGAGAGAAAAGGAACAGATGAATTATATGCCATTAAAATATTGAAAAAAGATGTAATTATTCAAGATGACGATGTCGAATGTACAATGATAGAAAAACGTGTCCTTGCCCTACCTACGAAGCCACCATTCCTAGTTCAACTACATTCTTGTTTTCAAACAATGGTATGTTTTTAATTACTTTAATGTTCAATTAGATGTTATGGCATCCACAATATTAGGCAATACAATTATTTTTACTATGTAATAATGGCTGCTTTTAAATTTGACAACCAACTTCATTAAATTTTAGTTTAAAAGAAAATTATTTAATAGGAGTTCATGGTTAGATACTAAATGTGGCAATAATGTCCTGTCCTCGTAACTGCTACTTTTTGGAGCAATGGAAATTCCAGGAAAACTGACTGTTATGTATGATTTTTTATATTAAAAAATATTCTTAAGTTTAGATCTATTAAAGAAATGTTTTGTTCAGGAATTGTCATTACAAGTTTTTTTTTTTCTAAGAGGTTTTATTTTTATTATGATGATTATCAATAGTTTCAAGGCCAAATGGTTTAAATTTTTCAAACTTATTCATTAGAGAAATGGTTTTGACAGGTTTTTATATGTTTTTGAACATCTGTCCAGCATAAGCATGTCTCAGACTAACTCTACTTTGCCTTGACCAATTTTCTTGAAACGTTTTGATTTTATTATGAATGGCAGTGTCTGATTGTCTATGCTTTTTGAAGAATTTGTCTTTTGTCCTTCCAGTGTTATAGGCCTTTTCTCATCGTAAAAATGTTGTGTTCTTAATACTGAAGTTGGCCATGACTGATTTTCTTCAAACTTTACATGATTATTAGGAATGGTTGTCTTTAGGATTTATGTACAGTTTGATATGTTACGTTTTGTTATTTGAGAGTTACAGGACTTTAAACAGGTTTATCAGTAATTTGTTACAGTTTCCTTTGATCTTTACTACCGATAAATTTAGTAACAACGTTCAGTTGACCACCGACTCGTGATACAAGAAATTATTAGCTGTTGGTCATTTGTCATGCGCGGTCTAACGTGACGTCACTAAACTTTTCATTTAAAAAAAAGGTCAATACACAACAAACAAATCACAAAGCTGTGTTAAAATTGTGAAATTACCGATAAAAAAATTATTAGTATTAAAAAAAAGGTCAAAACACAACAAAGAAATCACAAAGCTGTGTTAAAGTTGTGAAATTACCGATAAAAAAATTATTAGTAATTTTTTTCGCTCGACAAGGATTATCAGGTCCATATCAGATTCATTCTTCGAGCTCATCTGATATGGAACTGCTATAAATCCTTGTCTTGCGAAAAAAAATACTAATAATTAATATGTATCATGCACATATAGTGAAACTGTTTATTTTTGTATTTACACTGCATTATACCAGCCTTTCAATAAGGGATGGTACCAGGTACTTTTACCCACCTAACATGGTGTTTGTTACCTCCTGATTTTAAAGAGTGTTGTATATAAAGATGTTCATGAAAAATGTTCATATTTAAATAAAAAGTACTGGTACAGTTGAAAAATATTGAAATGCCTGAGTATAATCCTGATACATTCTACAAACTGTAATCTGAACTAAAAGAAAAGTCTAATAAATAAAAATTGATTTTGGCTAGTTAAAAATTGCTTAAATAAACTTCTATAATGCCTTTCAGGCTAGTTTGTCAAAATGTTTTGGCACAGATTGCAAAGGAATATAAATAGTCAAATAATTTTTTTTTAAATTAAACAGTATGAGCATTAAACTTTTGACTAAAGAACTTTTTCTCTTGTTATTTTTGACAGGATCGCTTGTATTTTGTAATGGAGTATGTAAATGGTGGAGATTTAATGTATAGAATACAACAGGAGGGAAAGTTTAAAGAACCTGTAGCTGTGTAAGTTTCTTTGATGTAAAAATGTGAAAAAAATATTTGACAAATGATATCTTAAGATTGTGTTTGAATAGGGTCAGCTATCACCTCTCCAAGTTAAAGATTACAGTCAAAGCTTTATAATAAAGGACACTCAAGGGAACAATGATCTGGTATATAGAGGTGTCCTTTAAGACAGGGTTGACTGAAGTTATATTTCATAACTTCTGTATATTCTGTATTCCATTCTTGATAAAACAAACAAATCTAGTTTGTGTGCATTAAACATGTACATTTGGGACTGAAAAATTTGTTCAGTTTAGACAGTGTTTGTTTTACACAGGTTCAAGTTACATAGACATTTAGTAGATGGGACTGTAAAGTCAGTCTGGTTCAGGCAGGTTTTCGGTTTACTCAGGGTTCAATAGATGGGACTGTAAAGTCAGTCTGGTTCAGGCAGGTTTTCGGTTTACTCAGGGTTCAGTAGATGGGACTGTAAAGTCAGTCTGGTTTAGGCAGGTTTTCGGTTTACTCTGGGTTCAGTAGATGGGACTGTAAAGTCAGTCTGGTTTAGGCAGGTTTTTAGTTTACTCAGGGTTCAGTTTAGACAAGTTTCACTGTATATGGAAACTTTCCCCAAAAGAATAAACATGTGATTGACAATCAACTTAGAGTTTTCAACAGTTTTTGACTGTAAAAAAAATTTGAAGATACCTAAGGGGTAATCAGAAGTCATAAATTGAAGGACGGACATTACAAAGGTCAAAAGTAAAAGAAGGACGGACATTACAAAGGTCAAAAGTAAAAGAAGGACGGACATTACAAAGGTCAAAAGTAAAAGGACAAAAAGACAAACAACGATCTACAAAACACTATACAGAAAACTAAAGATCAAACAACGATCTACAAAACACTATACAGAAAACTAAAGATCAAACAACGATCTACAAAACACTATACAGAAAACTAAAGATCAAACAACGATCTACAAAACACTATACAGAAAACTAAAGATCAAACAACGATCTACAAAACACTGCAGAAAACTAAAGATCAAACAACGATCTACAAAACACTATACAGAAAACTAAAGATCAAACAACGATCTACAAAACACTATACAGAAAACTAAAGATCAAACAACGATCTACAAAACACTATTCAGAAAACTAAAGATCAAACAACGATCTACAAAACACTATACAGAAAACTAAAGATCAAACAACGATCTACAAAACACTATACAGAAAACTAAAGATCAAACAACGATCTACAAAACATTATACAGAAAACTAAAGATCAAACAACGATCTACAAAACACTATACAGAAAAAACAACGATCTACAAAACACTATACAGAAAACTAAAGATCAAACAACGATCTACAAAACACTATACAGAAAACTATAGATCAAACAACGATCTACAAAACACTATACAGAAAACTAAAGATCAAACAACGATCTACAAAACACTATACAGAAAACTATAGATCGAGTAACATGAACACCACAAAAAAAAACAGTTGTAAAGGTCAGCAGTTCGTGCTCAACTGGTGGCACACTAATACATGTAATAGCTTGATGAAAAAATGTGATTAGTTTGTAGTACATCCCTTGGAACCTGCTCCACTAGTGGCTGCCCCTCGTGTTATCAAATCTTGTTATCTCTTAACTTAGATAGCTTGAAATAAGTATTTAGTTATTTTGTAATACATGTACCTGTAGTTATTTTTTCCCTTGTAACAAGAATACTCAACTTATGATTTCAAAGTTATATCATCAGTCCCTTTGACTAACACACAAATAGCTTCAACTGCATATTGCATTTTGATTTTAACGATATTTTATTTCAATTTGTTTAATTGGCCAAAAAAATGTGCTTCTTTACATGCATTTCTTAAATTGTCATTACAGGAAATCGACTAAGTTCAACACAGAAATAGTATAAGAAATATCATAATTATGACAAGTTTTTATTTTTAAATTTATTGTTTATGAACTTTGATAAAAATAAGTTTTTGTTCCTAAATTACAAACAGAACTTTAATAATTCTTTCAAAAATGTATTTTGCAAATTCCTGAAAATTACCGATATGTGAGTTCCTTTTCCACAGACAAATTTCGGAGATTTTCTCTCTTCTAAAGCTGAATGATACAATATAACTGAAATATTGTTGAAATTGTGGCATTAAACACCATAAATCTAAACTAAACCAATCTCTTCTAAAGATTTGTATCCACTCTTCAATAAATAAGAAATACCATCTACAATCTTCAAATAAGTCAATTCATAAATTTTCTTTGATCAATGTTGCTATAGGCATGTGTCTTAAATCAGCTGTTCTTGATCAATTTTGTAATTACAGTCTAGGGCTAGTACAATAAGAAGATGCAATTATTGAATTTAGATGCAATACAAATCAAAGGTTTTTCTTTATGATTTATCTGCATGTCAAGGGTTTGGACAGTTTAGTAGGAACATGAAGATTCATGTTATTTGAACAGCATCACATTATTTAACATTTTACCTATAACAAGACAAGGAGAACAAAGCATTTATATTTTTTTAAATTCAAAGAAAAAAAATTTCAGTTTTATTTTATGATTAACATGATACTCTAATGATAAATCTGTTTGTGGTTGAAAACAATTATTACAGAAGATTATAAGAAGTCTTGCATGCACAATGTCTTAAATAATCCACACTGTTTCTGTGATTGTAGATTAATGAGGCCACACAAAGGGACAGGAGGGACTTATGCAACATTATTTATCAGTGGCAATAAACCGTCGTTATTTGTTTTACGGGACTTCAACCTCTTAAGTACCTCGATTCTGTGGTTTTCTCAGGGTACTCCGGTTTCCTCCACCAATAAAACTGACAGCTACTATATAGCTAAAATATTGTTGAAAGTGGAGTCAAGCACCATAACCTTAGCCCTATGCAACTGAGAAAGCTGTTAGAAATGACATTCTATTTCCATTGGTCAATAATGTTGCTTAAGTCCCGCCTGTCACTTTGTGTGACCTTATTGATAGTCTTATGTCCACGGTCTGAAACCCAAAAAATGTGAAATCAATTATATTGCTTTGTGACAGGTGTTACAGCAATATGACAAACTAGATAATCTTTGACTACAACGCTGTTAATTTGAGACGCTGTGATGATCCACAATATATTGGTTTGAGACGAAACTAAACCCAACCACAGACATTACAAAATATATGTTTGTTTGAAAAGAAGGAAACTGACTGAAGAATTTATATAGAGACTTGCGAGATGATCTTTTATATAGTTTTCTCTCTTTAATATAACTGAAATTACAATAAAACAAATTGCCATATTTAAATGAATTTATATATTTTCAGGTTTTATGCAGCAGAAATAGCAATAGGATTGTTTTATCTTCATGCACAAGGAATAGTTTATAGGTATGTTATTGTGATTTTTTTCCGTTTTCGAGCCAACTAGTATTGGTTTTTACTCCTTAATGCTACATGCCTAGGTGAGAAGCAGCAAGTGCTAATATTATAGTCTCGATCCACGATCTACCGCTCTCAAGGCGAGCATGCTAATCACTACTATATATTGTACATGTATATAGGAAAGTTGGACGTAACATTGTTTGCCGTAACTAATAAGAACGATACATAAAAGCTTTTCTTTCTATTACTAACATTGTTTCCTCAAGACACATGTTCGCAGTCGCAAGTGATAAAGTTTACCAGTTGCCTGCCCATGGTCGGTGGTTCTCTCTGGGTACTCTGGCTTCTTCCACCACTAAAACTGATTGCCATGATATAGCTGAAATATTGCCAAAAGTTGCATTAAACACAAAAATAAATCAAAATCAAATCAAATCAAGACTCTTGCCACAAAAGACATTTTAAATCAAGAGACAGTGTTGATCCAGAATTCACATTGACTTGATACAAATAATATCAAGGTTTGACATGTCTTCTTATACCACCCAATTTTACAATTAAATTTTAACATCCAATAATAAAAATCAGTAACATTCTTAATATATAATTCTTATCAAGACCTTATAACACAGATAAAATACTAAATATTATACCCCTATTGTCATAAAGTTTATTCTTGTGTAGCCATTACTACTTTTAACAATGTTGAAACTAAAATGCAAAATGAATTGTTTTCTTGGAAAGTTTTACTGTTACAAAAATACTCAAAAAATTCTATATGAGAAGATTTCAAAATGAATTAATTTAAGATCAAATTAAATACCAATCTGAAGGAACACTACAAAATAATCACAATCTGGACAGACAAAACAATATCACAACTTTAAGTGATAAGAAAAGAGGATCTGAATTAGGTTTAAAGGAATTCATCTATTTTTATTATACCGATACTTGGTTGGTTATGGTGTTTAATGCCACTTTCAACAATGTTTCAGTTATATCGTGGCAGTCAGTTTAATTGGTGGAGGAAACCACTGACCAAAGTCACTGACAAACTTTATAATGTAATGTTGTATCGAGTACATCTTCCAATGAACGGGATTCGAGCTCACAACTTTAGTGGTGATAGACACTAATTGCACATCATCATGTGACATGTAGTTGTAAGTCCAACTACCATATGATAAGAGATGACCACAACACCCTATTTGATGTGATATCATACTCCATACTTTATTTTACAGGGATTTGAAATTAGACAATGTTATGTTAGATATGGAAGGCCACATAAAAATAGCTGATTTTGGAATGTGCAAAGAAGGAATTCGAGGAGAGAAAACAACTAGAACATTCTGTGGTACACCAGACTACATTGCTCCAGAGGTTTGTACTGTCTTAAGTCATTTAGGACACATTTTAGACATGTTTTTATTTTATTTAGGGACTTGTTTTCATAGAGTAAATCTACTACTTCCATTCAAGCCTAATATTAATGCACAGTTACATTTTAATTCTACAGCTACATTAGAAAGAAAGGATATGAATGTAAATGAAAGACTATCCAACATTACACTTGGACACGAAATAAAGTAAAGGAACAGCTTGTAGTAAGAAAGGATTTGAATGTAAATGAACATTACTGTTAGACACAAATTAAAGTAAAGGAACAGTGATTTTATTGTTCTATATTTCACAGTCACAATAGGGTCTTCAACAATGAGCATGACTCATACTCCTAAAATGAGTGTGAAACAGCCCATAGCGTACAGTGGAGCAGTACTCTTTACTTCTGCCAATAAATTCAACATGAAGTCAGTTTTGAATCAAACCTCAGCTCCTGTTTGATGCCTGTTATTTCATCAAAGTCACACTCCTTTTATTTATAATGAGGAAAGTTGACTTGTACAATGAAAAAAATAGATACATGTATTGCTAAAATAAAAAAAGACTCATTTAAACCAACCTTGAGACAATCATGACACATTAATTCCTTGTCTATTATTATAACTCCTTGTAAGAATCAACAAATATAAGAATGTGTTTCCCTCATACAATATCTGACTGGAACCAGCTGCCACAGCTCAAAGTCATGAGTAACTCTGTAAAAACATTGAAGTCTCCTTTATTAAATATTAGTTGATGAAACGTGTAAATAATTTTTAACCTTTTTCAATTGTCATGTGCAATCTCTGGCAATCTTTAACTTGTTGAAGGCTGTCAGTATTTTGTAGAAGTAGAATTATGAAAAAGGAAAAAAAATTAAACAGTCATGGTCAACAATTTCACCAATATCAACAAAATAAAAAAACCTGTCTCACCTCAAACAATTTTAACACACTGAATGTTCAAATAATTGAATTTAACTATGTTTATTGTTATTCTATAAATTGTAGGACGTTGAGACAAATGATTTGATGCTGACACAAAGTAAAGTTTTTGTTATTTATATTGGATTATTGTGCTTAATGCCAATTTCAACAATATTTCAGTTATATTGTGACCATCAGTTTTATTGGTTGAGGAAACAGAGTACCTGGAGAAAAACCATCGACCTGTTGTGAGTCACTGACAAACTTTATCACATAATGTTGTATCCAGTACATCTTGCCCAAGCAAGATTCGAACTCACAAATTTAGTGGTGATAAGCACAGATTGCATATGTAGTTGTAAATCCAACTACCATTCGATCACGACCACGACAGTACCCTTGTTATTTATAATATATCTTTATTTCAGATAGTACTTTACCAGCCCTATGGTAAATCAGTTGATTGGTGGGCTTATGGTGTGTTATTGTATGAAATGTTAGCTGGTCAGGTGAGTTATCAGTAAGCTTATGGTGTGTTATTGTATGAAATGTTAGCTGGTCAGGTGAGTTATCAGTAAGCTTATGGTGTGTTATTGTATGAAATGTTAGCTGGTCAGGTAAGTTATCAGTAAGCTTATGGTGTGTTATTGTATGAAATGTTAGCTGGTCAGGTGAGTTATCAGTAAGCTTATGGTGTGTTATTGTATGAAATGTTTGCTGGTCAGGTGAGTTATCAGTAAGCTTATGGTGTGTTATTGTATGAAATGTTAGCTGGTCAGGTGATTTATACAGTAAACAGTTTAGGACATGTAAACATTAGCCATTAGATGGTGTCCGTCATTGTTAGATTTTCACATTTTAATAATTTTACGTTATTACACAATATGAAATGAGCTCAAATTTAAACCAAGGCTACATTAAAAGTGTTATCTAACATATATTTATGTTGTGGTTTGTACTATTTTGTGAGAGTCGATCTGCCCATCATAAAATAAAAATTAAATCTTTATTTCAAAACACATTTCAAATTTCAAAAATTATTTGTAGATATTCTTAGTGATTACTTACATAAATGGATCAGTGGTTATTAGTTTTCAATACCTAGAATAATTATCCATTGTTTTTATACCCTAACTCATATTCTTCAACTAAAGTTGTGAGATCGAACCCCATTCTTAGCGAGGTGTACTAGATACAACCTTATGTGATGACGTTTATCAGTGACTAGAGATAGGTAGGTGGTTTTCTCCAGGTACTCCAGTTTCCTCCACCAATAAAACTGACTGCTGCATGCTCGTATGGTAGTTGGATTTATCGCTACCTATGAAATCAGTGCCTATCACCACTAACATTGTGAGTTCCAATCATGCTCAGATGAGGTGTACTCGATACAACATAATGTGATAAAGTTTGTCAGTGACTTTGACAGGTCAGTGGTTTTCTCTGGGTACACCAGTTTCCTCCACCAATAAAATTGACTACCGCAATATAACTGAAATATTGTTGAAAGTGGCGTCAAACACAATAAACTAAGCCAAACTAAATTCAAATTGGTTATAGGTACAAAGTCCTGGGGACTTAATACAGATATTTGACATAGATGAATAGTTTAGAAATTTATCTTTACCAGACAAGTAATGAAGACTCATATCACTTTTATACAATTACTGTCCAGTCTGCAATGACCTAAAAATGAAAGTAACCCAGACAAGGTCAAGGACTTGACCTTTCACAATAATCACTACCAACATCTTCCGATCATTACAGACCAATACTATAATACATGTCACGTTCAGACAGTTATTTTTCGCCATGTGTAATATTTTCGATATGAATAATCAGTTATTACTGGACTGCAACAGATTGGTGGTTTTCTCCAGATGCTCTGGTTTCCTCCACCAATAAACTGACCACCACGATATAACTGAAATATTGTTGAAATTGGTATGAAACACCATAAACCTTATAACTGGACATCGACAAAACAAACGTGTAAAATAGCACTGTTATTTCTTAGTCAGTTACTATAGTAAAGTATAATATTATAATAACAGTAAATATATAATAATAGTAAATATATATAATAATAGTAACTATATATAATAATAGTAACTATATATAATAATAGTAACTATATCAGTATCAAATGAAAACTGATGCTTCAAATTAATTACTTTTTCCTTAATTGATCATTGTACATTGATATAAGTTTACAAAACTGCTGACTCAATAGAGATGTGTATCTTATTCACCATGTCAATTGCTCAGCCATGTGATAATTTACAAGTCCAATGAGGTTTCAGATTGTCAGTTAAAAACAAGAACAATTTAATGTTTTACTTGCCTCAGTAATTTTCATCACTTTTTATATGTTGATTAAATAAGAACAGTCTGTATATGATTTATTGATTGTTGTTTGAAGTGAGCAGTATTTCAGCCCTATTGACTGATTGCTGTTTAACATCAGGGGCTGTTGTGTGGTCATGGTCGTGATCACGATCGTGTGGTAGTTAGATTTACAACTAACTGTGCAATCAGTGCCTATCACCATTAAAGTTGTGAGTTCAAATTCCGCTCATAGAGAGGTGTCCTCGATACAGCATTAAGTGATAAAGTTTGTCAGCGACTTTCGGCAGGTCAGTTGTTTTCTCCGGGTACTCCGGTTTCTTCAACCAATGAAACTGACCGCTACAATATAGCTGAAATATTGTTGAATGTGTCTTTAACACCTTAATGCTAACCCCCTGTTTAACATCCAGTAAGCAGTATTTTAGCTATATTATTGCACAGACAATAAATCATGTTGATAAAAGTTGTTGATGGGATGAGTCTATGGTAAACATACCTCTATTAAGATAACATTTAGTCACATATATTGTAATTTCAGTTTTACTGTTTAAATTTCCAAACTGTAACATTGGTTTTAGATTGACAAAGATGACTAATACTAATATAAGTGTTACTATTGCCTGACCAATAAGTTAAACCATGAGGAAACAATTACCCAAAAGTGGTCATTTAGTTGTAATCTTTTCTGTCACATAATGATGGCATTGTCAATTATCTTCCTTTTGACAATTGATTTTCCATGCTTCACTAGCTGAAATGAATAATCTTTGTAATAAACCTGATAATGAAAAGTCTTCAAAATCTTGTAATAATAGGTAGCCAGGATGAAATGTATATCATAATTACGCAAAGGTCAATATTTAGTTACAAGGTTGACCTTGAATGCTATAATAAGTAAACAGGATCAAATGTATACCATAATTACTCAAAGGTCAAAATTTAGTTACAAGGTTGACATTGAAATTCCAATATCTAATTATCTATATTCATTTATCAAAAGAAAACCATAGAGTGAAAATGATAGACTTTACTTTATTAATTAGATTTTTATGACACTTCTCCATTGTCATAGGTAGACACTTTGTTTGCATATTCAAATTACCAGTCTCCATAAAAATTCTACAGAATGATGCTTAATTATAATACATGGTCTATAGTTCAATAGTTAAGCCTAATCATGATTCACAAGAATGTTATCACAGTTCACACAAGTCTATATTGAAGAACAGGGATTTCTTCCATGAGTGTCAGAAATTCTGTCTTTTCCCCCTGAGTGGAGAGCAGTGGAATGAGTGTGTAAAAGATGGATAATTTCTCACACAGGTGGAGGATGTCCCAATCTTCAATTTTGGCAGAATATAAATGTTGTGAGTTCAAACCCTGTTCATGGCCAGGTGTACTCGATACAACATTATGTGAGAGTTTGTCAGTGACTTGCTACAAGCTGGTGGTTTTCTCCAGGTACTCCGGTTTCCTCCACCAATAAAACTGACCACCATGATATGACTGAAATATTGTTGAAAGTGGCGTTAAACACCATAAACCTACACCAAACCAAATGTAAACAAATCTATTTCTTCTGTAAAACACATTGGTAAAACTGCAATGACCTAAATATTAAAGACAAAACTTGCCATTTTTTGTGGATGATTTCCATTGGGATGTCAAATCTTACATGGCTTTTATTCTGATTGCAACTGTGACATCGAGCAAATTGGTACGTTTGATTGCATATTTACCCTTGGGAGACATTTTCACACGACCTTGTCTCTTATGGCCCGTCACCTACGGAAAAACTCCATTAACGGAAGAATATGAAATCTTGAAGATCATATGTACATCTACAAATGTTATTGTTCAGATATACATTATATTTATATACATTGCTCATGATGAGCAGTGGTCCTCCGGCACAAGACCAGTAATACTTTGTTTGGACCAGTAAATGTTTCACTTTTTTTTAAGAACTACATAAAAATAAATTGAAGAATTTGACTCGGAACAGTATATTCAAATCTTCATTTCTAGGACTGTTGATATATTTTTTAATTCAGTGAAAAATATAACTTTTGAATTTTTCAGCCTCCATTTGATGGTGAAGATGAAGAAGAATTATTTACATCAATCACAGACCACAATGTGTCTTATCCAAAATCAATGTCTAAAGAAGCTGTGTCACTTTGTAAAGGTGTAAGTATATGTTAATAATAATTATATACCGGTATTATCGCAGATTTGTTTTGTGAGAAAGGATTTCTCATAATAATACTGTATCCAAGGCAACTTTTCACATTTAAAATTAAACAAAATTTGTCTGGTATGATCCTTGTGTGGTCCCCTTTCAAAATTTTGTCAGAAAATCCTGCTGTTACCAAAAATAGAAATCTTTGTACCAGTAATTGCTTATTACTGCTTTTATTTTAATTCAAAACAAGCTCAAATTTGAATGAATTGTTCACATTTCTTCCATGTTTTCTGTGATTTTTTTCTTTCAGCTGATTTTTTTTAACAGATTATGCATATTTTGATAAGAATCACATTCATACATGTGATAAGGCCATGGAGCTCATTCTGGAGATTGTCTTGAATATCAGGGAGATTAGGCATTTTTAAGATTGATATGAGGGAGATATTTTATCGACGTAAGAAACAGGGATCAAATTTAACTTTTTTTCCCACTAGCTAAATTAAATTACTACTAGCTAAAATTTTGAAATCAAAACAATAAATTCATGTTTTGTATTTGTTTTATTATTATTATTGATCTTATATTTGTTGATTTTAGATTTTTTTCATTTTTGCCTTGAAATCTGTAAAGATATGAATGACATCTAAATGTTCATTTCCTTCCCCCAATTTTCTATGTCCCCAAGATCGCCGTGCTTAAAATTTAACAAATTGATTGTTTAGCTTTTAAAAAGCTACAAATAACTCAAGTTTTGTTAAAATAATTAGAATACAACACAATTCAATGGCCAATTTGATACAGGAAGCGTATGTTCATATATTTTTTATTTGGGATTTAACTTTCACCTGGAATTTCGTCAGTACAAATTTACAGAAGTTTGCCGCGATTCTTTCTTTTCAACCTTTGTATCAACAAATTAAACCTTCTTTATTGCTTGAATAAAACATTTTCTTCTTATTCTAAACTTAAATGTATTTTATTGCTACACAAACAAAGTGATTAGATTTTACAACTTTTATTATTCTTGTCAAAACAGACTGTCTAATTAGCTCACTCGACCGTGTCGTTGACTGACATCACCTGAAATACACACTTCAACATAGGAAACACTGACCATAATCTATATCGCCTAGGGGATTTCCAATAATTTATGATGTTTACACATTGAATTTTGATTTTTTGCTTTTCATGGATATGCGGGAGTAGTTTTTTGTGGGCTCATTTGCAGGAGACTCCCGTGCAATTTGGGAGCTATCACATGTATGCACATTAAAATCTTCTCGCAAACATGACCTGAGATGGTCTTTGTTTGGTCCACTTTCAAAAATTTTATGTGACACACTCCCCTCCATCCAAAATGGCTGCCATTACTAAAAGTAGAAATTTCATTAAATGGCAAAAAAGTAAAGAATTGGCTGAATTTGAAGTTTTTCATATGTTCAAATTTTTTTCTATTAAATTCAGAAGTCAAATTGAAAACAGGTGAGCAATTTCAGGCTCCTGGCAGTCTCTAGTTTAGATGATGTTTTATTTTGACATTTCATAGTTATTGTTCTTTACTTTGTAAATAAAAATGTTTTGTTTGTTTGTTTTTTGTTTTGGGTTTTTTCATATTATTTTTGAGTATTGTTTAATGGAATTTATAAATCTTTTGTTATTGTTTGCAGTGATGAAATTAGCGAAATTTTTCACATAACAATATTTAAAATATATAAAATCTAGTTTAATGGATCTGAAATCCAAGATTGCCTCCACCAAAGGACAAAGCTTAACATGAGATTCCACTGGGAAATGAATAAAAAAAACTTTTTCTTAGAACCTACAAATATGATTGCACCGAAACAGTTCATGAATGCTTATTGGATGTTCACCATAACAGTTCATGAATACTTATTAGATGTTCACCATGTGTTTTTTATGTTAATCAGAAATCCAAGATGGCAATCAGAGTAGGACAAAGATATTTTTCCTTTAAACCATTGAAAAATTTGAAAATAAACTTGGTTGAAATGTTTATAGATCGATCATGTACGAAATTTATGGTTTTTTGTGTGTTTTTGTTTCATTGGTTATTCAATATTGCTGCCATCACAGGTCATAGTATAACAAAGGATCCTAAGAGAAAATGAATAAAATCAGAAACCACAAACTTTTTATGAACCAACTCTTAATTTTCTTGAAATTGATTTTGTTCTGTTTCCACATTACCATATTGTGTTCAATGATATAAAAAGAGATTCATGTACAATTATGAAAAGAAAGTTTAAACAGTGATGGTCATCAATTCCACCAATATCAACAAAATGAACAATAAAAGTTTTTAGTATGTTATTTCAGTTGCAAGTACTGGCCATTTATTTGACCTAATACTCCTAAGGTAATATTCTATGTCATCACAAAAGAAAAATACTATCTTTTTTATGGTTGACTTTATTAATATGAAATAAATTTGAGAAAAACATTTTGTATCTTAATATTTATTTTGCAGTTGCTTACGAAAAATCCCTCTAAAAGATTAGGATGTGGTTTAACTGGTGAGCGAGACATTAAAGAACACCGATTTTTTACAAGAATCATGTGGGACAAAATACAGAACAGAGAAGTACAGCCTCCATACAAACCTAAAATTGTAAGACTTATGTTGTTGTTTTTGTTATGTAGTCTGTGTTATGACATATTGGGATCACTTTGTCCGTTTTTGTCTGTCATCTTGTCATATTTATAATGTAATTGCTGTAATTGGGGGTACCATTTGAGTAAAAGATTGATCACATGATTCCTCTTCTGCAGAATAGAGTACAGATGTGTTAAGACGTAGATTCATGATATTTAGTCAAACTATTTTTTAGTGTATAAGAGAGTCTTGTGCTAAAATAATCAACGTGGTGTGAATCCACTGACATGACATTTTTTTCTGAAAAACATATGATTGTTACATATTTCAAGTAGAATTTTGACAGATGTTTATGAATCTCATTCAAATTAAAATCTGATAAAAATATACCAACAAAAATGAAAATTGTGTTAATACTATTTTCATGAAATATGTTGTGTAAATTATATTTTGACTGACTTAACGATAAACAATAAAGCTATAGCATATTGATGCCAAAATATGGTTCTGATTACATGAACAACACAATATTCTCATAAAATATGATCATAATTTTTACAGCATTTATATATGACATATCATATTTAATTTAATTAGAGTCACTGGTGGTTTTTATTGAAATGAGGTCATGGTGACCTTATTTTGCTACTACATGTGTTCCATGTAAACTAGGGGGTATATGTGTATTTAAATCATAGCATACTGAAACCTGTATGTCACGATTTGTTATAGGAACTTACGTAATTATCCTCTTCATCCCCGATGGGACATAAGGCATCAACAGGAATAACAGTAATAGGCAACACACATCTTTTTAGAAAACCCTCGTCAGTTGTGATTAACCTATTAAAAACATGTTAAATACCCCCACTACCATATTCTTTAACTGTAGATTTATTTGATATTGTCGAGCCATATTTATTCATGTTATTCAATAATTGTGTTGGCTCTAGTTTCTCCTAACCTATTATTATTTGTTCACATCATTGATGTGTGTTCGTTACAACACATGTTTTTTTAAGAATTGTATAGGAAGAGGAAAGGGGGGGGACATTTTTTAGAGTAATAATAAACTTTGATTTCCTTCTGTTAAGATTCAAGTACATGATTAATAATATATATATATACTAGTAATACGTAAATGCGATTGTTTGGAAATGAAATTAATATTTATCGGCAAATTTATACATTTTTCCTTTTTTTTCACTGAGGGATATTGTCAGCATTAACAGACTGACTCTGATACTTAAAAATATGGGGCAGTAAGATGTCAAAGCCTCATGACCAATAAAAACAATAACATTAGCTGTAAAGGTCTAGGCATACATTATCACTAGTATTACAGCTTGTCCTATCATACTTGATGTTATACTAGCCATAATTTCTGTCTTGACTTACACATTATTGTATATATAATAAAAATATTATATGTGATTCACATTCAATATGGAATTATCTTAAAATTTAACGAGGTAGATGAAAGGAGAAATAAAAATAAACATTTACAGTTTTAACTATTTACCTTTTAAATTTTACTTTATTTTTACCTGCAAAAACAAGATTATCCATATCCTGGCGTTACCAAATTTCGATAACGTAACGACTTATTGGCTTATGTCAAGCTTCCCGTACATTTTTTGTATGAAATACTTTAATAAACTTAAATTACTAATATAGCTGTTTAACTGTGCAAAAAAGAAGAAACATCCGATAAACAGTTTGACTGGTGTCAATCTTATGAAGTGTGTCGTTGTTTTTACTTGAAAGAAAATGACGTATCCTTATTTCGATAGGGGAGATAATTCCAACTCATTCGGCCCTAAAATAGTCGTCCCCGATATATCTCGGCCCAAAAAAATGTCGACACTAATCACCAAGTTCGAAGATACTGTGAAGTATATATTTTTTTTCAAATTTTTTTTCTCTCTCAAAAATTGCAGACTGTTAGAAATATAGAAAAATTAAATATCTTATGAAGCCTCAAGATGACCTTTGATTGTAGTTGATAAAATTCGAGATTTTTTTTAATGGAAAACATGTTTAATTTTAAAATAAAATAAATATACAGACATAAACTTACAAAAAAATCATAGATTTAATTAGTTTTTCATTGGTAGCACTTTATTCTCACTTCTGTAAGTTGCCACTCTTTAAAGATGTCTCTGAACATCATTTGAACAATTTCATAACATGACACCTTTTGCTTTCCAAACGTTTTATTTTTGGACAGGGATTCCACTATGTTCTATTTTTAGAATATATTAGCGTAGAGGCAGACGATCAAGACAATGACAGTTCAGTGGATTCTAATTAAGTTTTCATGAGGAAAATCAACGTTTTGCGGTCAAATAAAATGGTATTAGTGAAAACATAGTTGTTCTAGTCTAGGAGGAATAAAATAAGTTACTCACTTCTTTTAAAGACATTTTCTAGATTTTTGTTTACTTGTGGTAGAGGTCAACACTAGGTCGTTCTATACCAAAAAGTTCCGGGTGGTGACGTCATCAGTATCCGAATGCGACACTAAGAATACTGACCTATCGAAATTAGGTTCTTATCGAATTTCGGACACTGCACAATATCATTAATATCCCTGTAGATTTGCATGGCTACAGTTTTTGGTTTGCAGTTTCTGCATGCTTCTTTTTTATGCTTCTTTTTTTTCCAGATTATTTTTCACAAATTGTTTTTTTATTCTTTACATATGACATGGTATTCTTATTATTTTTTAAATTGGAAATAGTTCACATCCAGTATGTCTCATTTATTAGCTCACCTGTTCCAAATGATTGTGCACCACGATATAGCTGAAATACTGCTAATGTTGGCATTTAACACCAATCAATCAATCAATCCAAGGATTTGTGTAGACTATTGTCATCACTTTGCACACATTTTTGTCAACATCTTCTATGAAACTATATGGTTAAATGTAAATAAACTTTGCAGAATTGTTCCTTTGCCGAACATCTAAGAAATTTATGACTTTTTATGTGTATTCAAATATTCAACATGGCCGACATCCAATAATGCAATTTGATTGGCCTTAAAGGTCAATTGTGTGAAATCTATTCAGTGGTTTTAAATTTAATATTGAGTGAATGATCCTTGGGTGGTTCTATACAAAGTGTGATCTTTGTGAAGATTGGATATCCAAAATGGCCTCCACTGCACAACTTTGCTTAAAATAGGACACATGACAAAATTAATAAAAGCTTTTTTCTTAGAAAGTACAAATGTGATTGAGCCCAAACTGTACATGAATGATTGGTACATGTTCCCTTACAAAGTTGTCATTTTTAATGTGGATAGAAATCGACAACTGAAATATCCCTGGAATTGTCCTTGGTTGGTCTTTCAGAAAATATACAATTTTTTGTGCCGATTGTAAATTAAAGATAATCCTCAAAAAAGTGTTTTCCTTCATGACGACCAGGCATTGGAGAATAGCCACCACTGCAGAAAAAGTTTATTTGAACCTTGTAGAGAAATGTAAAAAAAATAAATAAAAGATATTCTCAGAAATCTGATTGAACTTATAGTGTTTTTATCCTAAATTCCCTTCATGGTACCGGACGTTTAGTTAGTAATTAGATTACACTGACATCTGGATACAGTCAACTCTGTGACATGGTAATGTTCATTAGAAATGTGTACGATGCATAGATCTAGGAACCAGGAAGAAAAATCCATGAACACCTTTGTATAATAATATACCATTTGATACTTAGACTGGAACAGTTTTTTCTCTCTTAAATTCAGACAGTGTAACTTTTAGTATCAAAATCTAGTATTAGATAGATACTTAACACAGTCTGTCCCAGTCTATTTTGAGGAAACCCATTCATAGGCATTGGCAATCCTCATTAAATAAATAAAGAATTAAATTATTCTTAACAATGGTCTCAGTGTTATATTACTGATGATAACTGTAAAGGCAACTTTTTGTTAAACAGTTTTTTTCTTTCCTGAAACTGTAATCTGAAGATGAAGATTGGATATTATGCATAAAAGTTGATATTCAACTGGATATGTATATTTTTCAACAATAACCATTCTAGTTACTTTTACAAAAGAAGAGAATTTAACTTTTAGAATGTCGAACAAGAATTTCTAAGTTTAATAATAAAATGTGTTCACGCCACGATATAGCTGAAATATTGCTAAAGTTGGCATTTAGCATCAATCAATCAATCAATCTAACATGAATTGAAATAATAATTAAAATAAAGATATTATTTTTCTGTCCTCACTTTGCAGATTTAAGGTGATTTCCAAGCATGACTGTTTAATTGTGTAAATTTTATTTGCAAATTTATTATTTTCTTTACCTGATGGCAACATGAAAAAAGATAGTTTATCTGTTTTAGTTTCTGCAGTATTTATCAGAAGTTTCTTTTATAATCAGTTTATATATGATGTCATCAGTCTTAATGCTCCCCCAATAACTGCATGGCAATTCATGAAGACTAACATATATGTATAAAACCTCATCCAATCAAAAATAAGTTGCAATTTTTGAATTAAATGAAAGTAATTTAATTTGGACTTTAAAAAAATATATTTATATATATATATACATGTTTCTAACATTTCTCAAAATAATTCTGACTGTTAATTGATCAATGATAGTCTTGTCTGCTGCAAATAAAGTCTATATTCAAATTTCAAATTTAAATTCAAAGTTTTATTTAGAGTCGATACATAGGATACATACAAGACAAGCTCTAAAGAACTTTTAAAATCGACTATATAACAAAACACAACTCACCACAAAAATAGAAACTCCTGATTGGCTAGAATTAGATGAGTTGCCATGCATTTGCTGTTGTCAATATTGTTTTCAGTGTCACCATTTCTTGATTGTTGCAGCGTGATGCTAGGAGTACAGAAAACTTTGACCAGATCTTCACGAAGACAAAAGTGAAAAATACGCCAACAGACAGTGTGGTCATAATGAACATCGACGAACTTCAGTTCAGGGATTTCACCTTTGTTAATCCTTATTTCACTTGAGTTCTCTCCTTGTATGTATAAATCATTAAGTTTGAGGTTTTATTTTGCATGAGTAAGAAGCAAGGCTACATTTAATATTGGGGAAGGGGGGGGGGGGTGAGTTTAGTACCTAGTGTTAACACTTGAATATTTATTTAGAATGTTGTAAGGATGTACAAGAATGTTTAAAAGTAATGGACATTCTAATCATATTCTCCATTATTGGGTTCAAAGTTCAAAGTTAACCAGTTGCTAGCATTTGAAACAATAAACTGGCTGAATACAGTTGAATCTGGTGGATAATTTAATTAAATAATCATGAAAAGTTTGGCGATTTTATATAGCAATATGAACCAATAAGATTTAGCCTTCTATTACTGAGTTTGTCAGTGACTTGTGACAGGCCGGTTGTTTTCTCCTGGTACTCTGGTTTCCTCCACCAATTAAACTGACTGCCACGATATAACTGAAATATTGTTGAAAGTGGCATTAAACACCATAAACCAAACCAATCAATCTATTACTAATAGTCAGTTACCTTGCATAATTCTAAATGAAGTTATACCCCTATTGTATTGAAAATAAAGCTTACCGGTATTTCATTGTGACCCAGCCAAGCTATTTGAAATTTGGGCCTACATGTTTTGACTAATGAAATGAGGATATTTATGTTATGTAGCCTTGCTTTGCATGTTTGTTTTTTTTTCTTCAAATGTAACCATCCTTCTTTATTTTATCCACTTAATATATATTTTTGAGTTGAAAGACAACATTGATACCAATAAAAGTTATTTCCAGATTAAAAAGAACCAGAATTTATCCACAACCAGATTGTGGTTTCGGCATGTTGTGTTGAAACATTACCCACCATACAGCTGAATGAATGAAAATTCTTCTTTTAATATTACTATTTCAGCAATCCATACTAGTACTCTTGATATGTTCCATTTGTTTTGCACAACACGATACAGCTGAAATATTGCTAAAGTTAGCATTAAACACCAATCAATCAATCAATCAATCAATCCATTTGTTTTGTTAAATGATTGTACTGTGAAACCTGTCTCAACCAAACCGTGAATAAACCGTAATTCTGTATAAACTGAACATTAAATATATAGTCCAAAAATAGGTATTCTTTGTCAATTTAAACAAGAACGCCTGTCAATTCTGAACACAAAAATTGGTCCCAAGCAGGTTCGGCTTAGACAGGTTTCATTGTAATAAGTATCATTTATCAAGATGTATGTAGTGTTTAGAATATAAAATGTATGGTTGTGTCTGAAAGATTCAACTGACAACAAAAATGAAGTCAAGTGACTTAGAATAGGAAAAAAAAATACCTGGTTAATTGACCCAGGAATTACTGGATATTCTAATATGACAACCTTCTATTGCTTCTGCAAACAAATGAGTGATTTATTTAGATGGCAAAATCTCTAGCACATGCGAGGTGCACACATAAAATTACAAAATGAAATTATTTACACGGTTGTTAACATTTTAAACATCTATATTCACTGTAAATAATCAACATATCCAAAAATTAATAAATATGCGATGTGCAATTAAAACGTGCAAACACAATATTATTTTTATGGATGCTTCATCAATAAGACTAACCTTCCTGTCATAAAAGCACATGTTGATGAGGTATCATCTGCTCAAATTTGGCAGCATAAATTGTGTACGACATTTCCCGCAAACGTAAATATAAATTATCGTCTTTCCCATTAAAGTATACTACCATTTTTGTACTATTATAGATATCAGAATTGAATTAATTCATGGAAGTCATACTGTATTGTGAGTTTTCACATAGGTTGGTGGATATTAGTATTTTATCCTGAGCGATAGCGAGGGATAAAGTTTACTAATATCCTGCCAGCCCATGCTAAAACTCACAACACATTATGGCTTCCATTAATTATTTCTTAATTAGATGTTAAGATTGAAGGCTTTGTATGGTAGACTTTCTATGTTTTATCTCTCTGAAGAGATATATGCAGTCAGGCATTGTTCAATGTAATTTTGATATTTTATCTCACTGAAGAGATACAAGGTCAAGAGTTGTTCAGTATACTGAAGATATTTTATCTCACTGAAGACATACAAGGTTAAAGAAATGACAGTATTTATAAGGTTACTTCACCCACATGTTATTTTCTTGTTTTCTTTATCAATGGAGTTAAAGAGTACCTCTCAACTAACGGGTAGGAGTCATTTCAGAGTATGAATTACATGTATGCTCATTTTTGAAGATGCTACTCTTAATGTGAAATATAGAGTAGCAAAAAACATGCTGTTCCTTTACTTTAATTTGTGTCTAAGTATAAAGTTGGATAGTCTCTCATGTTCATATACACCCATATCTTTTCTTACTAAATATCTGTAATATAAAATGAGAAAAAAAACAGATAATGTATCTTGATCCCGTACATATACGTGTATTGAATGCATTTGTTTAGGGCAGATATAAAACTTGTTATGGCTTAGCATTTGATATTAGCTTGCAGGAGCTTCATTGCTATGTTACAGTTTGTAGCATCTTTCTTTTTGTGTACTCCTCTGGCACTTTTGATGAAGATAATTTTTAAATTATGTAAACAGCACTACCTTGCTTATAAATATTGTAGTGAACTAGTTTTGTTATCTTTAAAAGGTGCACAATTGTGTCTGATACAGTGGAACCTGTCTGAACTGACCCCTGAATAAACCAGCATCCTGTTTAATCTGAACTATGAATAAACCAGCATCCTGTTTATACTGGACCCTGAAAATACCATCATCCTGTTTAAACTGAACCATGAATAACCCAGCATGCTGTTTATACTGGACTCTGAATAAACCAGCATCCTTTTTATACTGAGCCCTTAATAAACCAGCATCCTTTTTATACTGAGCCCTTAATAAACCAGCATGCTGTTTTTACTGAGCCCTGAATAAACCAGCATCATGTTTAAACTGAACCCTGAATAAACCAGCATCCTGTTGAAATTAAACCCTGAATAAACCAGCATCCTGTTTAAACTGAACCCTGAATAAACCAGCATCCTGTTTATACTGGACCCTGAATAAACCAGCATCCTGTTTAAATTGAACCCTGAATAAACCAGCATCCAGTTTAATCTGAACTCTTAATAAACCAGCATCCTGTTTAAACTGAATCCTGAATAAACCAGCATCCTGTTTAAATTGAACCCTGAATAAACCAGCATCCTGTTTTAAATTGAACCCTGAATAATCCAAACCAGTATCCTGTTTAAATTGAACTCTGAATAAACCAACATCCTGTTTAAATTGAACCCTGAATAAACCAGCATCCAGTTTACTCTGAACTCTTAATAAACCAGCATCCTGTTTAATCTGAACTCTTAATAAACCAGCATCCTGTTTAATCTGAACTCTTAATAAACCAGCATCCTGTTTAAACTGAACCCTGAATAAACCAGCATCCTGTTTAATCTGAACTCTTAATAAACTCTTGTCTTAATCATTCATTTAATGAAGTTCCAATGATTTTTTGTTATTGCAAATTTCACCTGTTGAATCTGAACATTGCCTATTTCCACAAAAATGTTAAATAAAAAAGGTCTTGATAATATTAATGTCATTCATAAGGTTTGTTTGAATACAAGTATGGAAAACAGTTGACACTTCAAAGTAATGGACAGAAGTCTTTTTAATGGAAGGGATTTTGAATCCCTAAAGATCAAAAACAAAACACAAACAGATTTTTTATTGTATTAGCAATTTTGTAGTTACTTTTACACAATATTATTTTTATTTCTTCAATTCTTTATTACAGAAAAGCCGAAAGGACGTCAGCAATTTTGATCGTGAGTTTACAAGCGAAGCTCCCAAGATGACACCAACAGACAAGTTATTTATTATGAATCTTGACCAAACAGAGTTTGCTGGGTTTTCTTTTGTCAATCCTGAATTCATTGTGAGTGTATAGATGGCATTGATGTGAGAGCAAACAAGGACAGATAACCTATATCGTAATTGAAATGATTTCCAAAGTATGACATTGTATCAGAAAATATACGAATTGTTTCATGTTAAGTCAGCTATGTTTATTATCACTAGAGGTGTGTTTTTGGAATTACAGAATGAGGGTACCAGTAATGTGTTATCTGCCGATCCAAATTCCGTTCTTGGGTCAAACAAAGAGTATAAAATTCCTCCTCCGAGAAGGAACATTTCTATACTATACTATACTTGGGTTTTATTTACGTTCTGGTTAACCACCACAGCATCAAATAAATAAACAAATCCTATCAATAATTTGGTTGGTAACTTAAATACTCCTAAGTATAATTATTCTCAGGTTTACTTTAATCAGTTGTAATAAAAAAAATTCCCCCTTCTACCGGTACTCCCATTTCGTAGTAATGATAATTAAAAATGTTTATTTTACTTAAATATGGATAATAAAAATATAAATATGAAATAAATGGAGTTGCTTGATGTATTTTCCCATAGAATTCATCAGGCAGCCATCTTTAACTCCAGTGGCACTAGGTACATGTAAGTATACAATATCTACAGAACATGGTAAACACAGATTGTTATACCGGATTTCCTGTACCATTTAACGAATGTATTTACCAATTGCTCAATGAATATTGACCAACTGATATTTAAACTCCTAGAAGTCACATAGGTGTTGTTCAGAAAAAATTTAGAGTTCCTATTGTTAAGAAATCAAGTTGCTATTGTTGGCCAATCAATGAACAATAGGGACTGTGTTTAAACTTCTTTCCTGATGAAAACTTCCCCTCTGATGAAACTTCTTTGATTTTATTTCAAGTTGAAAATTGTTTTCATTGGAATTTATTTCTTTTGTATAATTAGTATTATGCATATGAAAAAAAAATTATTTGTTCTAATTTGATGAATAAATGCAATTACATGTTTTGTACTTTTATTTGCTTTTTGGTTTGTAAATTACAATTTGGTCAAATATAAAATAATGATAATATTCCTGAAAATTATGTTAAACATCAATCAATCAATTTCCATACAGTGTTTGCATAAGACTAGGGTAATAATTCAATTTTTCTACCATGGTTATTATATTGCATAAATAGTGGTGGAAGAAGCTGGAGTACCCAGAGAGAACCACCGACCATGGGCAAGCAACTGGTAAGCTTTATCACTTGCGGCTGCGAATCGAGTGCACCCTTTTTTGTAATTTACAAAGCTGGGTGCGAACCCACGCCGTATTGGTGATAGGCTTGCATGAGCTGTTAGATCCAACGACCTAACTCATTGAGCCACCTGGGCCCTATAAAAAGTTGATGGAAATCCTGTAGACATAATATTTATTTTTCTTACAGACTAGGGGGAATTTCCCTTGTTGAAGACCCCACGGTGACTGCAAGATGTATCATTTATCACTTACAATGTGCAAGGTTTTATTGTTCCTTGTACCTCATTTACAATAATACTTATATTAGTAAGCCAGTATATATTTCATCTGGGTATTGTTAGCAAATACACCCATATTCTCATGTTGTACAACAAAGCAGGGACCAAGTAATCCAAGAACAAAGACATTTTATCGCTGTTTATTTGTAGAATTGGTTTGGGAGCTATATCTTGATATTTTACATTTTGTATAGTCCAATTGGCAACTCTGCAAATTGTAAAATAAATTATTTATGAAAATCAGGTTTCATTTTGTTAATTTTTTTTCTGTATAGATATTTCATCTTTTATACTATACATATGAACTCTAGCAAATATTTTCAGATTTTTGGGACTCAAAATAAAAAAAAGTTACTCATTATCCTCCTATGTTATAAATTTTTTTTTCAAAATAGGAGTTTAATAGGTAACTTTTTTATTTTGAGTCCAAAAAATCTGTAAATATTTGCTCTAGTTTGTATATAGTATACAAGATGAAATATCTATAAAGAAAAAAAAACAAAATTAAATCAAATTGTCCCCCCTATTTTCAGAGTCGCCAAATGAACTATGAACTATGTAAATGTCTGCATTATGGATACTGCATCTTCCCAAGTCGAAGTTTTTCTATCTGCTTGTTCTCCCCACAAACAGATGGTGAACACAAGCAGATAACAAAACACTTGACTTGTGAAGATGTGATACAGTGAATCCTTGTGTGGACTATCAATATCACCTTCATACATCTTATATACATGTATATGGAATTTGGTCATTGTTGGTACATGTACATGAAATCAGTATTTTGCAAATTTGAATATTGTATACATACATGTACTATCCATATCTAGATATTGTTATTGTGAAAATGAGCAATTCACAAAACATTATTTTCCATATCTGCATGAATTCCAAATATAAAAGAAGAAAAAAGGAAAAATATAAATGTTAGAAAAATGTTTACCAGCTATCTAAATTAAAAACAATGGGAGTTATTTCTCTCAAATTAGGAAAAGATTATAATATGATATTTATACCCTTATACAGTGCCTGTTATCAGGTATATGAAAGAAAGAAAATCATTCTAATGAAGTAATTTTTCAATATGAAATAATATCAAAGAAGTTTCATCAGAGAGAAAGTTTTCATCAGGAAAGAAGTTTAAACACAGTCCCTTTTGTTCATTGATTGGCCAACAATAGCAACTTGATTTCTTAACAATAGGAACTCTAAAATTTTTCTGAACAACACCTATGTGACTTCTAGGAGTTTAAATATCAGTTGGTCAATATTCATTGAGCAATTGGTAAATACATTCGTTAAATGGTACAGGAAATCCGGTATAAGATCATGTCGTATTTTGACTTTAGTTGATAAAATAGTTAGATTGATTTTTAGATTGGTTTCTTTTAAGAACAGCAAAATTAAACCATATAGTTGATAAAGCTTTATTTTTTGAAATTGTAGAGAAATATGATATAGTTTTAGGTTGTCAGTGTAGCTTTTATTTCAGTCGTTCATTTTGTATGTCTGTTTAAAGTTTTCTATTTGTTATAAATGCAAGATGATGTGTGGTTGTATGGATATATTTAAAAGAATGTTTAATAAAATAGTATATACATTGTATTTAGATTCCAATGATGTGTGGTTTGCAGGTGAGATCCTAAAATTAAAGAGTTTTAACATGAAGACAATCAGATGTGTATTTTTTTTGTTAAAACCCCCCCCCCCCCCCAAAAATGACACATTTTTCTTATAAATATCACAGATTTTGAGAATTAAGTCATTGTTTTTAAAAATAATTTGCAAGATCGTTATCAGATTTTCAAGGTATTTTGCAGCAAGAATGACAAGGGTGATGACTAATGTTGTATGACAGACAGGCACCAGAATTTTCTGGTTTTGGCAATGTGTATCTCGGGCACAACTTTGGGTTGATAACTTTTTATATCATAAAATATTTAAGTTCGGACATGGATAATGTTGAGATGAGATGTGTATTTTTTTTTTGTTAAAAAAAACCCAAAAACGACACATTTTTCGTTTAAATATCACAGATTTTGAGAATTAAGTCAATTGTTTTCAAAAATAATTTGCAAGATCGTTTTCAGATTTTCAAGGTATTTTGCAGCAAGAATGACCAGGGTGATGACTAATGTTGTATTGACAGACAGGCACCAGAATTTTCTGGTTTTGGCAATGTGTATCTCGGACACAACTTTGGGTAGATAACTTTTTATATCATAAAATATTTGAATTCGGACATGGATAATGTTGAGATGATTTTCTATCAGAAACTTCTAACTTTACAAAGTCTGTCATTTTATTATCAAATGGGAAAACCCTCGTTGGTTGTCTACTTACGGCTTTTATTACTTACATGTATATAGTTTATACTTTGAAATTTAGAATAACTTGATGAAATCTTTGAGAGATTTGTTGAAATTTAATGTACAATATGAATCAGTTTTACTAAGAACAAGAAAAAAAATGTCGCCATGACAAAATTTACCTGTCTTCTGCTGGAAATTTATTCTATAATTCTTTTCATTTAGAGCAATGAATTATGCATAATAATCTATAGAAGAATTATTGCTTGCAAATTATTTAGATTTTTTACTGCAAACCACCATCCTGAGCCTAGTGTAAAAACTTTCAGCCTATCTCTGTTGTAAATTATACACATTTTTTTGTGATTTTGCTCACTTTTTATAAACTTAATTGTGATAAGTGTGTGCAAATAAATATATATATATATATGTATGTGTGTGTATGATTATGTGTGTTAAATGTAAAAAATGAAAATTTTATGAAAAGAATAATTTGTAATTTTTAGCAATATGAAAAACCAGGAGTGGACAAGTAATAAATTTTCTTAATTCTACAGATTTTTTTTTTACCTGGTTATCCTTATAAAATAATACAAAATAGTACTACAATAAGAAGATTATTTCCTATGCATATTCTCCATACATTTTGTTAAGAATTAATTATTTTTATCAAATTTTGTCAGCAATACATGTATATTTTATGTTAAAACAACTATTAGGCATTTTAACAATTATGACATGTCGAGAAAAGTGACTTAAACTGAGATTTCCCCCTCCCCCTCCCCTCATTACATATATCCTTATAATGAATTTAGTTTCTACCTCTTACGCTATAATTTGCGATTGAAATCCGTTTATTTTTATTTAAGCTCTGATGAGATAATTTTGTAAGAAGGTTTTACGTGTATCATTGTTTGTATATGTACCCCCAGTACTAGTTACCATAGTTACTGCTAATTGTCTAGTAATTGTTACATAATCTGTTTAATGTTGATTACTTAAATGTTAACTTTATGCCACTTTCAGTAATTTGTTGAGCTATATCATATAGGCTAGTATAGGCTGCGGCCTATGGCCCTTCAAGCTTGAGGGGGCCTGCTAAAAGATTTTCAGATATATATTTTTAAGCTACATGTATGTGAATGTCGTTAAAATACCCCTGTATATCATGAGTAAAAAAATATTCAAGACGGGTGCAGTCGAGTTAGAGGGGGTGACGTCTGAGGGGGTCCCCATAATTTCATTAGCCTAGAGGTCCCAAAAGGTCAAAATCTAGCCCTGATCAAAGCAATCAAGTTTTAAGTGTAGGTAAACAGATTTTTGGCTATCATGTTTAGGGGCTTTGGTTTTCTCGCTCCTCAAGACTTTTAAATTATTTGGCTTGCTAATCTATTGACTATGATTGTACCAGATAAAGGTTATTCTAGAAGCATGTCGTGTGCACCAAATTAGATATCCATGCTTGTTTTAGTAATAAAGTTCCAGCAGAAATGTACCGAGCACCTGTCAAATACTCTGGACTTTTTCATTTATGTCGACCACATCTTTTGGTTAGTAGACAAGAACCTAATTCTGATTGGTAAATGGATGGTGATCATTGATAAATGATTGGTCAGCTTATCCACTTTATCTAGTGACAGATTAATGGAATGATAGCAATGATAGATTTGGGTTTAGGTTTATAGTGTTTAATGCCACTTTCAACAATATTTCAGCTATATCGTGGCTGTTAGTTTTATTGTTGGAGGAAACCAGAGTACCTGGAGAAAACCACCGTCCTGTCGCAAGTCACTGACAAACTTATATCACATAATGTTAAATCAGGATTCAAACTCACAATGTAAGTGACGATAGCCAACTGATTGCACAGGTAAATCCAACTACCATAAGATCACGACCATGATGGCCCCAGTAGCAATGACATAGCTGACAAATAACTGAAAGTGAGAATTAATACGTAAAAAATATGTTCCACACGTCCACTGTTGGTATTTCATATAAATGTGATTTAAACTTTCTTGTATCCAGTTTTATGGGTTTTTTTTTCTGAATTTTCCTTTGGAAAGTCTTATAGTTTATATATATATATATAATATGGTTGCTGTTTTTTTTAATTTGTGTAATAGTGAAATTGAAAGAATCTTGTTTGATATATTTTATCTACAGTTTAAAATATTTTGAAGATTAAAAAAAGTTTATTTAGATTTATTTAAAAAAAAAAAATTGTACACCTAAGATGTATAAAAATGGACAAATACATTAAGATTTATTTAAATCTTTTGATAAGACCTTAAGATGTATACAAAATGGACAAATACATTTACATTTTTTTACTATAAGTAAAATGTGTAATTTTGTCAACAAAATGTGAAAACTTGAGAATAAAAATCACAAATTTTAATACTAGTTTATATAGTTAAGACTTCATCTACATCATTGTTTACCGGAACTTGTTTTGTATTCTTACCCATTTTACTTCATGTAAAGCAATTTATTTTATATATTTTATTTATATATACATTTATTTCATAGAATGAAAAACCACCTGTGCATTATGACGAACATGTTAAAATCTTTGTGTTTTGATCAAGTCATATTGTATTTACCAGTAAATCAAAGTAAAAAGTCATCATAAGAATATTAGTTTGTTACCAGTAGATTTTATTTTGTAATCTTAGAATATTCTGACAGCTTCATTCATTGTATTTGATTTATCCTTGCTTGCATTGTCAAACATTGTCAAAAAGAAGATTATTACTCGTTTTCAAACTTTCCTTACCCAAACTTAGCATAATATCATATACATAATGTATAAGCTTAAGGAGGTCATTAATATTAATCAACTGCAACAGTTTTCATTATTTATTAGAATGTTCAACACTGTAGTGTTCATCAAATTTTCCTGTTAGTGTTACTATCTTTTTTCTATCACATTCTAATTAGATAGTACTGACAGTTATTTAATGCTAGCAAGTCACTATATGAAGATTGACACATAAGTTTTTACAGTACTGACAGTTATTTAATGCTAGCAAGTCACTATATGAAGATTGACACATAAGTTTTTA
>MJUT01010284.1:4022-20822 GCA_002080005.1 Gigantidas platifrons | reverse complement strand
AAAGCTGGTCAGTAAAAGGCACAGATGCTGAAAATAAGTGGTGGTACTCTGGACTCAAATCAAACTTTTGATACTCTTTCCTTTTTAAATTTGTCATTTTATTATACTGCGCCATCAAGGCCAATGATTCCATTCCCATATCCATACAGGATTGTATATCTTGTTTACATTTTTCTTCATTAGAAAAAGTCCACCTGATTTAACTTACGCAATATTTTGGTAACATTAGAAGCAGCTTTAATAATTGTTTCTTGGTGCTGTTGAATGACAGAATCAAAGGATTTAGTTTGTGGTAAAAGCAAGTCCCACACTAATTGATTTACCCTTGTTTTAGTTAATGAAGTGCAATTTTCAGGTCTAGCAATATACTTCATGATTTCAGAATATTTCTCATCAGAAATTCCTTCTCTAAAGAAACCATTGACAACATCAGCAAGATCATCATTAATCTTTACATCTACAGTATCTTTAGATTTATAATCATTAGCTACTGTCTTAAAAATGTTACCTGATGACGTAGAAACTTCAGCTTCCTTAACATTGCTATCATTACTTGTTTTTTGTTTCTTAGAAGGAGGCTCAACAACCTCTTCTAAATCAACATTATTGTCAATATCTTGATTATTATTATCATCTACATTTTGTGCTTCATTTTAATCAACATCTTCTTGAATATAACTCTCATCATAGTAAACTTCATTTACCATATTTTGTAACGTACTCATGTCTCTTTTCTGAGATGTCTGTTCTCCATGAATGTCCAATAATAAGGACATGACATCTGACAAAGAAGGTTCTTTTCTACTAGAGCTGGCTACGCTAGTCTTTGGTCCCGACAGAGACAATAAGGACGGAGAACCAGCCGCGCCGGAACTCTTCTCTACATCTTTTATTACTCTTTCCGTTGGTCCTTCCTCCGAAGGAACCTTTTTATCGTCCTTACAGACATTTTTCTTCAAGCTTTTACCCTTTCCTTCAGAGCTTGAACCTTTTTTCGAACCTTTATCTCTCATTGAAAGCATGGCATCCGCCATCTTCAATTTTTTTATAAAGTCGTAAAAATACGACAGCCGAAAATAAGTCGTAATCTGACTAATTACCGAAATATAAACAATCGTGGGTATTGTAAACACAAAACCAATACTAGGAAATTACATTCCCTATATAAAATAACTACCTCGTAGTTATTAGCGAGCACAGAGAGCTCTACAGCAACATGGGCATGCGCATGCAACACAGTCTGCCTAATGATGAGATTGAAATCCTTTCGTCCGGAAGTTGATAAAAGTTGGTGTGTCACGGAAAGAATGCCAAAAATAAAAAAAAGTCTCCAATGTAAATAATTTTAAAACTAAAATGACATCATGAACTTCTAAAAATCGTATTTAAGTAACAAAAGACAATAAAAGGTGCTTACATTGTTAAATTAATCAGAATGACATCTCGCTATCAAAGTCATGACGTCATGTTATTCATAGGCCAAAGTCGTCATACAACATTTCGCGGAATTTTAATTTATGTGATTTTTCTACCTCGGGATATGCAAGAATACATGTTTATGTTCAGTATTGCATTAGAATGGGGATAATTGCACAGGCACTCGTTTCATATATATAGACGTAGATAGTAAACAAATATATATATGAAACAATGATCCATTAACGTAGATAGTAAACAAATATGAAACGAGTGTCTGTGTATTGTAATTTAAACAAGTCGTCCCCGCTACTTTCGTCCCTAACTGAGTTCAAAAACCAACGAAATATTTAAAGGCGAGGAACTTGTAACAATGAATAAATCTATTTTTACGGGTCAAAACATATATCTTTAAATGATATCATTTTTTTAAAGAAAAATTAATATTTGCCGATCTACGGCTCATGCGCCTACAAAAATTCGTCTGCTAAATTCAAGCAAAATATTCTGACATTTCCATTTGAAATGCAAATGCAAAAAACTGCAAAAATGGTAAGTTTTGGGAATATATGGAGTGTTTTTCATTTAACAGCACATGAAAAAAATGAAAATTGACCAGAATTACCAAAAAAAACATACAAAATATTGCATAACACGACATTTTTTTCCTGGAATGACTTCTGTATTGCAAAAAATATCACCAGATCAAAGCAAAGCATTCTTCATTTGTTGACCTCCGATATCGATGTTCCCCATAAAACTGTATTACATTACAAAAAAATTAAATAAATAAAAAATGAAAATGGAAGTTAAATTTTGCGAACACCGACGAGTTTCACGAACGTGTTACGTAGTGAGTGGGACGAAAGTCCCCCATACGCCATAAAACTGCATTATTAGAAAGATATATGAAAGTACTTTTTCTTCAATTGAGTTTCACGAAAGTAGTGAGTGAAACGAAAGTCTTCAAATGATTGCCAAGGGAGTGTCGGAATGACTATTTCACATCCCAGACGATGTATCCCCCAGCACGTCACTACAACACTTAATGCTCTAAAATCTGTGAAAAATACTTCCGAAAAACAGTTCTATACATTATAAGTATGACAAGCAAAATCTAGACTAATTTAGCACGTTTAAGGGAACATTCCATCCAAAAGAACTTCTAAATTTTGTTTCAAATAGCAGAGCAAGAGGTGGACAAAATGTCACAACACAGATGCAATAACGTTGATTTAGGGGAGATAAATGCTACAGTAAGTAGTTTATGTGAAATTTTTATTAATTCTGCAAAATCAACATTTGGTGTCACAAAAACAAATTGTTTAAAAAGATACAAGAAAAAACTTGGGAAAACTGAACGAGAATGGTTTGACAATGAGTGTAAATATACACGCCAAAATTATCGAAAACATAAAAGGAAATTTAAATTGCACAGAACAGACCAAAATTACCAAAATATGAAATCGTCTGAAAAACTCTATAAGAAAACTATGGATAAAGCTTTAGATAATCACAAAAGAAAAATGGCGAAAGAAATTAATAAATTACGTTCTAATAATTCCAAAGAATATTGGAAGTTATTAAATAATCACAAAAACAAAGTACAACCGGACATACCTATTGACAAATTATTTCACTTTTTCAAAAATCTTAATGCTGCACCTGAAGGGGAAAAGGATAATAATCTCCCCACCTTAAACCCAAATGACGTTAATAGGCTAAATGACAATTTGAATAGAAGATTTTCTCGAGATGAAATTTATAGATGTATAAAAAAACTGAAAAATGACAAAGCATATGGTGATGACCTAATTATCAATGAATATATTAAGTCCACAGTAGATAAATTTATAGAATTGTATGAAAAGCTGTTTAATCTTATTTTCGAAACAGGAATTATTCCAGATAGTTGGTTAATTGGTTATATTAAACCTATTTACAAAAATAAGGGCAACACTATGGACCCTAAAAATTTTAGACCTATGACTATTTTAAGCTGCCTGGGGAAACTATTTACTTCCGTTCTTAGTGAAAGACTGACCGATTACTCAGACAATTTCCTTATTTTAAGTGAAAACCAATGTGGTTTTAGAAAAAAATATTCTACAATAGATAATTTATTTTTACTTCATTCTTTGTTTGAAATTATGAAAATAAAAAAGAAAAAATTATTCTGTGCGTTCGTCGATTTTGAAAAAGCTTTCGACAAGGTGTGGAGAGATGGACTCTGGTATAAATTGCTACTAAATAATATGAATGGATATATGCACCATGTAATTGTAAATATGTACAATGGAACCAAATCTTGTATTTCGTATAACCACTGTAAGTCTGATTTTTCCCCATGTAATAATGGTGTCAGACAAGGGGAAAATTTATATCCCTTCCTTTTTTCTTTATATTTAAATGACCTTGAATCTTTTTTACATACTTGTAATTTAAATGGTTTAAATACAGTCTCAAACGAACTTGAAGACAAGCTAGAAATATTTTTACAACTGTTATGTATTTTGTATGCTGATGACACTGTATTAATGGCAGAGTCAGCAACTGATCTCCAGAATTTTTTAGATTGTTTCTCGGATTACACTGACACTTGGAAGCTTAAAGTTAATATAGATAAAACCAAAATAATGATTTTCTCCAGGGGCGACCTCCATACAATGTACAATTTTTATTCCAAGGGAAACAACTAGATATTGTTAATGATTTCAATTACTTGTGTGTTGGGCTTTCACGAACTGGGAATTTTAAGAATGCAAAACAAGGCAACGCAGAAAAAGCAACACGCGCCCTGTATGAAGTTTTAAAACTAGGTAGACTTCACAACCTCTCAATTAAATGTCAGTTGGACCTTTTTGATAAAATGGTAAAACCTGTGTTATTATACGGTTGTGAAATATGGGGTATGGGTAATAATGATATTTTGGAAAGGGTACATCTAAAATTTTGTAAATTATTGTTAAATTTAAAGACATCGACCCCCTCTTACATGGTTTATGGAGAACTTGGAAGATACCCCATAGAAATAGATATTAAAGTGAGACTTATCTCATTCTGGACAAAATTATGTTGTGGTAAAGAATCAAAATTATCAGCTATTATGTACAAATTGTGTTTCCAAATGTCAGTAGAGGATAGATGTAATTTTTTGTGGTTGAATAAAATTAGCAATATTTTGAACGAATGCGGTATGTCTAATATCTGGAATATGCAAACTTTTCTAAATTCTACTTGGTTAATAAACACTGTAAAGCTTAAACTTAGAGATCAATTTGAACAAACTTGGCATTCATTGATATATGATTCACCAAAGGCTAATAAATATAAGATTTTTAAAACATCCTTCCAAATGGAAGACTATTTTGAACTCCTGGAACACAAAAAAGCCATTGATTTCTGCAGATTTAGAACCACAAATCATAAGTTACCAATTGAGCAGGGTAGGTGAGATAATATTGATAGAAATAATCGAATATGCTTTCTGTGTAATAGTGATATCGGAGATGAATTCCATTATATTTTACAGTGTCAATATTTTAAACCTAGTCGAAAATTATTACTATCAAAGAATTATAACAATTATGTGAATGTATTAAAATTCAGAAATCTTATGACTTCAAAAAACAAAGTTGTACTTACTAAATTATGCAAATTAATAAAGATAATAGAAAAAGTATTTTGCGATCCAGGCTGAAACATACCAACCATTATTTATCTGATGTACTTGTAATCATTGTAAATACTAACTAAAATATACTTCTCTATACCTTTGTATATGGTTTGTTGAGAATAAAAGATTATTATTATAATATTGGTGTTCAAATGTTTTATAGTCAACCTGCACAATATACAAACATACAACCTTATTTGATAATTATAAATATTGATGTCGATTGTCAGAGTAGAGAGCAAACACAAAGAAAACTTACCTTGACGGTTTCTTCGTTTTTTATCAATCATTCATCCTCTTGGCATATATTTCATACGGATATTTCAGAAATAATGCAATCCCTAAACCCGTGAATAATACATGTGTGTTTATGAAACAAGAACGGAATCATAGAAAAGTCTGGGAAACAAGTTTCAAAAACAAAATTATTCCGGCACTTATAATATTCCTCAAAACATACATGTATCGAATTCCTCATAACATCCACAGCATATTTATATTCATGTTCATTGAAAAAAACTTCATAAAAAAAATCATAGTAAATATCAATTTGCACTATCTTCCGCCAATGTGCCAGTGCCAAAAAAATTAAAGTGACCCATGAGGTCATGACGAACTCGCGGGCACGGGTGGCTCAATGAGTTAGGTCGTTGGACCTGACAACTCATACAAGCCTATCACCAATACGGCGTGGGTTCGCGCCCGGCTTTGTAAATTACAAAAAAGGGTGCACACGACTCGCAGCCGCAAGTGATAAAGTTTACCAGTTGCTTGCCCATGTTCTCTCCGGGTACTCCGGCTTCCTCCACCACTAAAACTGGTCGCCATGATATAGCTGAAGCATTGTTGAAAGTGGCGTTAAAATACCAAAAATAAAATCAAATCATGACGAACTCTCCTCATTTGTTGTTGGAAAATGGGTCCCATTCGGGGAAACGCATTGGCGTCGTACCTAAACATGATTAGGAAATCGGGGCAAAGAGCGATGACTCCGACAAAAAGAGTTCACAAAGGAATTCGATTTTTTTTTTAAATCCTATGGTACCCCGTTTATTCTGAAAAGTGTATGCGCGCGTGTGTGTGTCTGTGATATGGGAAAAAAGGGTAAGGGCTTGCGAAAATAGTCATGGGACGCTCTGGTCACGTTTCCGGTTTTTTTTTTCTTTTCTCTTCCTCTATTTGAGCTTGAAATTAAAGACACAACCGATACAATTAAGGGACCGACCATTTAATCTAAAGGGGGAGAGGGGCATGGTGTTTTTGCTAAAAAAAATAATAATCTGATGCTGAATTTTGAGAAAAAAATACTTTGGCTGGGATGGGTACAGAAAAAAATAATCTGAGACAGTATTTTCACGATATAAAATGTTACATTTGGAAAAAAAAATAATCTGTCGGGTCACGTAAAAAAAGTTAAAAAAAAAAATTCTGACTCCGAACAAAAAAACAAGCAATCAAGGTAAATGGTCGGTCTCTAACAGTCTGCGTCATATTTGGACTTGCATCTCGAAATTGACACGAAGGGGAAACTAAACACTAAACTCTATGACAAACGTGATGACTTTAACTTTCAACGAATTTCTTGGCATAACCTCTTTGATCATTTCGACTAGGGACATGTTGGCGATGTTGATTGTTATCACCTTCTGATTTCTGATCAAGACTACGCGGATTGTGAAAACTTCGACTATACAATGATTAATTTGCATGAGTGGAAGATGGTTGTTGTACATGTTGACCATGTCGATTATGTCTATTATCAGGCTGGCGACGGGCCCCAGACTGATCTTTAGTTTGACCATGTTTATAATGTCCGTTACCTGATTGGCGACGGGCCCCATACTGACCTCCAGGTTGACCATCGCGATTTTGTTTGAAATCTGGTTGGTGACGGGCCCCAGACTGACCTTCAGATTGACCATGTTTAATGAATTTCTTGACCGACAACGTGTTAATTATTTTGCAAGATTTGATGAACTTCTGAATAAAATATTATTATTATTATTATTCAATAGTCAACTTTCCCTTCCTCAGTAGCAACATTCCATCTGCGCCGGCGTATGGAAATTACGTCTCATATGTTACTCCAGAGCATGCGGTGAATACCATAATGTTTTACTTGATCGAGCCAGTCGGTTAACTCGGAAGTTACAAAAGCAGGGTTATGTTACTCCTGGGTTGTTGTCTTCACTCAAAAAAAATTCTACGGAAGACATCATATACTTGTAGATAGGTACGAGATATCTGTCCCTCAGATGGGTACTGATTTAGGTTTGTTGTAGAGTTGTTGGTGTTTCTTTCCCCTTACCGGACGTGACTACCACCGGACTGACCGTGACCGACACGGCGGGTGTGTTGCAACAGGCAGGAACTGCTTACACTTCTGGAGCACCTGGGTTCACTCTCATTCGATCGAGAGTTCGTCTCGCTCGCATTTGTTTGTACTTTATGTATTTTCTGTTTTGTGTCTTTTGTGTTGTTTGTTGTTCAGTTGTTTCCTAGGTTTGTATAATGTTCTTAGATTGTCTCTTTAGTTTTTCTTTCCTTTCTTTGTTATATCATTGTTTAACAATAGATTCAATAGATATCACATGGAAACCTACATGTTTATTTTGACAAAGTCAAATCGCCGTAAAAGTAGGAACAATTGTACAGGACCTCATAGAGAAGATATCGACTAAGTTTGGTCAAATTCTTTTCAGTAGTTCTCAAGAAGATAAAAATGTGCTAACAAACAGATGACGGACGCCAAACGATGACAAACAATCACACTGGCCTTTGGTCAGGTGAGCTAAATATAGCCCTGCAAAAATGCACATCTGTATACCAGTATATAGTGATTAACCCATCCCACGTTTTGGGTCTAAACATGAGTTGTTTTGGTATCGGTTACTGAGTTAAACTACAAATTGCTTGATTAATGAATGTTTAACAAATAATAAAATTGCAGACATTTTTATGTTTTCAGCAAACAGTATATGAAAATTGTTGACTTATTGTTAATTTTATATGGAAATTGTTGACTATTATTATTATAAGAAATTTGGTTAAATCAGTAAATTGTATTCAAATCAATTACAGTTGTTGAATGCAATTTAATGTCGGGTACCTATAAAGTGTGAAACGAAATAGAAAGAAGCGAAACGAAACGAAACGAAACGAGACGAGACGAGACGAAACGAAATCAACGAAAACGAAACGAAATGAAATGAAACGAAACCAACGAAAGCAAAACGAAATCAACTAAAGCAAAACGAAATAGACTGATACGAAGAAAATGGAAGGAAAAAAATAAAAGACAAAACGAAATAAAGAAATAAAAATAAAAAGAAGATAATTCGATTTTTTAAATAAAATAGTTTTGATTGATTATAACCCATCTTGCATGTCTGTCCGTTACAGTACTCTTCACGTACATTACCCGCAACTCATTTCAAGCAGGGTTTGAAGGCCGACAAACTTTCAGAAGTTCAAATGTCATATTTTTATTTGTGTTTGTGTGCATGTGTCAGTATATGAATTATAAAATTTCTGGAGTGCGCATATAGAACAAAATGGGGGATATGAGGGGGCCTGAGCCCGAAATCCCGAACTTAAAAACTTGAAAACCCAAATTCCTAAATTAAAAAAAAAAAAGCAAAACGAAATCAACGAAAACAAAACGAAATAGAAAATGGCAGAAAAAATAGTAGGGGCCTAAAAGAAATCAAACCTATTTTCACAATTGCGATGCTAGACTACTTCCCACACATGCCTTTCATCAGGAGAGGACATGATTTGTCACCATTGAACAAGAATACTATGCATTTATTCAGCGGGAGTCTGTCCTTTTGACTTGGTGGCTTCTTTAAAATTTTTAGTGATTTTACAAAATTACTAAAGTGGCCAGTAATTTTATATTATTACTGAAAATTTCAGTAATTTTACAAAATTACTAATTTTACAAATTTACTGTAACATATATACACTGGGCAGACAGAAATGCAGTGCTCGCATCTAGGCAATGCCTACTCCATATTAATTTTTTTGTATTTAGAAGCTACTAAGACGAACCACGTCCGTCTCCTTTGAAAAGCAACAACGCACTGAAGCTACACCTGCGCAACGTACATCTCACCTGATCCCGGAAGTGGAATGACGTAATAGAATCAACTGTAGATTCTTAAAAATAATCCACTGTTCGAACAATAGTGTGACGTCAGAGAAATATATTATTGATAATTAAATACACACAGTAAAATAAATTATGTAGTGGAGAATACACTCCAACTGTAGATTCTTAAAAACAATCAACGAGACCCGTCAGGGTAATAAATTTCTATCTGCAACAGTCTTTTCATTTTATATTTTTACCTTTTTTCTGTTCAGAAAGCTAAATAAGCCACAATTAACAAAATATAAACACAATTTTTTTATCGGCATCCGTGCTTTTGATTCTCGTTTATATTTAGATATTTCAAGGTCTTTCAAGTGAATAGAATCGTTTATATTTAGATATTTCAAGGTATTTCAAGTGTCCCAAATATTCACCTGTGGTCTGTCTGATTTGTTAGTTGCGGTCGGTTCGTTGGTTGTTCTTGTATTGCGAGAATACTCGTCAGTTCTGAACATAAATTGTGTCAGAACTCAACTATTTTGTATGGTGTCTTGCATATATTGATCGATTGCTTTTTTTAAGCAAATTGTTGATATTTTTTTAACAAAGCTTACTATCAAGAGTTATATATACTAATTATAGGATTGATTAATGTGGTAAACTTAGCCGAGTGGTAAGATGGAAATTTTGAAAGTCAAAGTAGACTTTAAACAGCCCAGCAGTGGTTCGAGACATGTAAGTCCAAAAATAAGTAAAACACGTTTTTAAGCCTAAAATAGTAAAAGGTTAAAGTTCATATATTCAAGAACAAAAGAATGAACTGTAGATTCTTAAAAAATAATCCACTGTTCGAACAATAGTGTGACGTCAGAGAAATGTATTAATATTAATTCACATAATAAAAAACACCATCGATAAGTTCGGGCTACGTTTTCGGCTCATTTTGGATGTATGCGTAACATTCAAAATACGACTCTATTTATATAAAGTGAAAGTCTATCATACAAAAGAACACGATTTGCACGACTTTACTCACTGTTTTCATCTTTATAGGGTGTACTACCCGTAAATAACTCGTTTGACAGCTTAATAATGTCAATATAGACTGACAATTTCGATATGCATATTGTACAGAAGAGACATTTTAACTCTAAAACTTGTGATTAACTACAAATTGCCTTTTTAATTTAAATTTCTTTCTGATTTTAAATTTATTGAAAGCTCATAATTAATATAAAATTATCTTTTTATTTATTGGGCTAATTATCTCCACTCCATATGGATATTTTAATAAATGAATATTTTAGGATGGTCGTTGTGGTGTCTCAGACATGTCCTAAGAGGGTCCTAATTATGGTCCTAAGACATGTCTTAGGGTTAGTTTATGATGATTTTATTTGTTAAATTAACAAAAGGGATAGGACACAAGTTTTGCCAACTTATGAAGTCTTCTCCCATTAATATAATAAATTCACATAGTTTAATGAACATTCTGAGCATGCATATAATACATATAGAAAATATATTGTAAATAATGTAATAAACGAATTAATAACAAAAAATAAAAGTTGTGTTGGATGGATGCGAGGTTGGAGAGTAGATAATTATCGAGTAATTATACTACAAAGAATCTTTTTGAAGATTTAATCAAATTGAAAACGTGTTTGAAGATACAGTGTATTAATATTTTCTTCGTATGTTAAGTCATCGGACCCGCGAGTTAGTAGATTCAGATCGATTGTCTGTACCCAATTTAAATTATTCATCATATTGAGTCTTATTTCGGTATACTTAGGACAAGTAAAACAATAATGGAATGCATCTTCCCGTGGAGCTCCACCGGAACAAAGCAGCATCATTTACTATATTGACCTTTGATAGATCATAATTTAGAAATGACTACGAGTTACGAAGTTGAGTTAGAATGATATTAAGTTTTCTGGGACCATAATAAAAATGTTTCGGGATACGTTTTGTATTATCTGACTGTTCCTTTCGAATGGCTTTTTTGAATTTCGTTAATGTGTCAAGATTACGATCAGATTGATCTAGCCGGTTCCAGAGTTTAACAGTAGATGGAATAAAAGATTCAGTTGTGATCGAGAGTCAACAAAAAGGTATTATTAAATCCGAACCGTTTCTTAAGGGGTAAATAGTTGAGCGTTGTACAGTAGGAGGAATAAGTTATCTAAGATAATTTGGTGCATGTCCGTTCTTTATATTATAGAATAATTGGAGTTTCCTATTATGTCTTCTACTAGAGAGAGTAGCCCATCCTGTTTCTGAGTACAATTTATCTGTTTTTGTAAAAATGGTAAACCAGTTACAATCCTTGCAGCATCTAGTTGCAATTTGTCAAGTTTGGTTGAATTACACAATCCACAATTATCCCAAATTTTACAGGCATATTCAAAAATTGGGGGGATGTATACAAAGTACAGTTTTTCTAGATTTTGTCTACTTAACCTATATTTTAATTTTCGCAGTATACCTAAATTTCTTGATACGTTTAAGATTATATTTTCAATATGGTTATTCCATTTAGCATCACTTGACAAGGTTACACCCAAGTGTTTATGACACATTGTTATAGGGATATTGTTTCCATTAAATGAGAAATTAAAGTTATATCTAACGTCTGTATTGGAAAATAACATAATCTCAGTTTTGTCTGGATTAAAAGACATTAACCATTTTGAGGACCAGGTATTTAGTTCACACAAGTCATGATTTATAACATTTTCAATTTCAACAACATTTTGACTTGAATAACCTAAAGAAGTATCATCTGCAAAGAGTCTACTGAGAGAGAGGAGCTTCTCTCCAATATCATTTATATAAATTAAAAATAGCAATGGGCCTAATACCGAGCCTTGAGGGACCCCAGCAGATAGTTCACAAACAGTTGATGATGTTGCCCTGTTAATCACTTTTTGTTTTTTTTTATACAAGTAATTTCCAAACCATTTGATTAAAGGACCTTTTATACCATAAGAATTCATTTTATGTATTAAACCCCTGTGCCAAACTTTATCAAAAGCTTTGGAAAAGTCACAGAATAAAAAACAGCTAAATTCTTTTTTTTTCTAGTTAATTGAGTATAGAGTTGTATAGTTCTAACAACTGGTGGATAGTAGAATGCTTCGGAAGAAAGCCAGACTGATACTCATATATGAATTTGTTTCTAACAAGATAATAATAAACATTTTTATGGACTACTCTCTCCATAATTTTACCAACACAAAGATATTGGACGATAAGTTGAAGGCAAATAGGCATCCCCTTTTTTAAAAATAGCTATCACGTGTGCAATTTTCCAGCTTGAAGGATACTGGCCTTGTCGTAAAGATTTGTTGAAGATAATTTGAAGTGGTTCGGCAATTTTTTCTGGGGCTATTTTGAGTATTTTATGGCTAATTTTGTCGGGACCGGGCGCTTTTTTTGGGTCTAATATTTGAATAATATCTACAATTTCACTAGCAGTCACAAAAATGTCGGTAATTGTGTCATTAGTTTTACTTTCGAAAGGGGGGACTGGTGTATTTTCTTCCTCCAACTTAGACACTAAGCTAAAATATTTATTTAATAATTCACATTTTTGTCTTCATCGTATACCATTTCATCTAAATATTCATCATTAATTGTGTTTCGGAGCGGAGGGATACAGTTGTGTCAGAATAGAAAAATCAAGAAAAGTTGTGTTCACTGCCTAACATAAAACATCATCGTTTGACCGTTGTCCAATTATGAAAACCAGTCTAAAGCTAAGAATAACATTTGGTTCAGAAAAAAGGTATGGGGTGAAAAAGTCAAAGTCATAAAAAATCATGATGGTCAGAATCGTCATCCAGCTAAATTTGGCTATAGAGTTCTGAGAAAAAAATAGTTCCTAGAAAAAAAAGACAATATTAAAAAGAAAAAATATATATATATACCCAAGGATGAAATCTAAACATAAAGTTTGAACAAATATATATGAAACTTTTTAATACCGAAAGAAAATAAATAAAAAGAAATCAGAAGTAAGAAAAAAATTGGAGGGTGGATAGGGGTCAAAGTGGTGATTCTTCAGGGAGTATAAAAAGAGGAGAAATTCCAGTGTACGGCAGTCAACACAATAAAATCAGAACCTGCTGGATTATTTAATTTATGTGTTTTTATTTCAAATATTATTGATTTGTCTCTTTTCGATCAGGAAGCCTTCCAACATTTAAGACAAAAAGTGTCTCATAATATTCCAATACCACTGAATAAGGATATCTTAATAAAAGTCACTGAAATTGCTTCATTTCTCAATATTTCTTAATCAAATTTAGTAGAAATTTTACAAAATGCTAAAATTTCGATGGAAAATGTTGAGGAATTCCTTCCCTTTATTCATAGACTTTTAACCCGAGGCTATCTAAACATTGCAAGGCAATGTTAAATTCAGGGTAGATTATCTTTACAGTTATTAAATGATCTAACAATATCGTATAGTAAATTTAAAACAGCCTTTAGAAAAGCAAAATGTTTATATGAGTACAAGGTAAAAGTTTGAGCAAAGTGTTATTGCTCAGAGTGCACGGAATTTAGATCCAAAAATAAATGGATTGACCCTGAAAATACTTTCGAGGAAGAAAATTACGTTCCATGTTTAAGATGAGAGGTAGTTTATTAAAATTCTAATTGTTGTAGGTTATGTTAGATTTTTACTGTTCATTCATTGGCAAAGTACATAACGATAATCGTTTGTCAATAAGCCAAATGTGTACAATTAATAAGTTCAAGTAGAAAAAAAAATATTCATCTATCATATATAAATATGTATATATGATTAAGTTCTTTTGTTATTTATGTGTTCACATATGGAATTTTAAAGTTTTGTTTTATTCTTTTTGTAGGTTTGTGACAGACATTATTGTTATCTTAATATGTCATAGATTGGGATACCATTTGATTTAAAATTGATTTATCTTAATGTCACAGCTCTACCAATAGTAATATGCTTATGGTTGTAATTGATATTATTATATATAAAATCATCAAAAAAAAAGAAAAAAAAAAGACAGAAAAGAGAGAAAAAAAAAGAAGAGAATAAAAATTATAAATCAAAATGAAGTATTGTTAGTATCCTTCCCCCCCCCTCCCCCTTCATTAAGTTATATGTTATTGTGTATCATGATGTCATCTATTTTATCATATTTCAGATAAAGGTAGTATAATGAGGTATTATATAAGATGGAATTTGAAGATATCACAAAGTTTGTTATAAGCCTTAAGATGCTTGGATTTTTTTTTTGGACATATTAAAGAGCTATAAAATTGCAGTTAAAATCACGGGTATGCTGGCAGCAGTAAAGCCTGGTCACACTAGGATAATTGATATAAAAAGTGTTATAAGTATGTCGGGTTCCGAACAATTACGGACAGAGGGCGACATTTCGTTACTCGACGGGACAACCAGAAACATACATACGTAAAAATGAACTCTAAGGACCATCGATCTAAACAACACAATTCCATGGAAACTGAGAAGAGTTGTCGTGTCGATTGACAATCTGTTGCTGTCTGCTGGATTGATAGAGTCTGACATACAAAATAGAATACAGAAAACAAAACTGTAATTAACGAAATGTTTATTGTAAACATGTTATAGTGTTAATGACTTGTTGTATCTCCAACATATAAGGGCTTTACAGGGAAGACAATTATCTTCCCATGCTGTTAACATACCCCACAACGCGAGAATTTGACAGAATATATATTTTGAATATGTGTTTGTGTATATGGATAGATTTGCTTAGTGATACATGTGTTATAGGTATATTTTTTCAGAATGATGTCGAATATTCAGCGAGTTTTGAATTCAGTTTTATAGATTGTTTTTTAAACGATCAAATAGTGGAAAATTGGCAAATATACTTTGGTTAATTTTAAAGAAGAAACAAAACGAATAATAATAAAATTCATGATATTATATTATCAAAAAAATAGAAGCTGGCTGGAAATCTGAGACTTGCCTATCAAGTTCCCAGCTCGTGGAACGAGCTAGTGACCCAGCGGGGATCTGTCAGAATAGAAAAATCAAGAAAAGTTGTGTTCACTGTCTAACATAAAAAATCATCGTTTGACCGTTGTTCAATTATGAAAACCAGTCTAAAGCTAAGAATAACATTTGGTTGAGAAAAAGGTATGGGGTGAAAAGTCAAAGTCATAAAAAATCATGATGGTCAGAATCGTCAACCAGCTAAATTTGGCTATAGAGTTCTGAGAAAAAAATAGTTCCTAGAAAAAAAGACAATATTAAAAAGAAAAAAAAATATATACCCAAGGATGAAATCTAAACATAAAGTTTGAACAAATATATACGAAACTTTTTAATACCGAAAGAAAATAAATAAAAAGAAATCAGAAGTAAGAAAAAAATTGGAGGGTGGATAGGTGTCAAAGTGGTGGTTCTTCAGGGAATATAAAAAGGAGAAATTCCAGTGTACGGCTAACTCGAATAATTCAAGCCCTTTCCGTCTCCGATTCTCTCCGCCTTCTGAGGGCTTGAAGGCAGCCAATGATAAAAATGCGTCAGCTGTTCCCTGTCACAGGGAACCAATCACAATATAGTATTTTTATGAGTATGCGCAATAGGCATATCCGGTACATTAGCAGCTAAATTTCAAAACAATGATGGACAAAGGTGGTGCGATTCACATATTTATGATTTAAATTGTCATAGATTCACAAATTAAAAAAAATAAATAAAAAATACAACACCGTGTAATAATTTTTTGAAGTTTTGAAGTTTTTATCACTTTCATGTACACGGGACAAAAGGTGATTTTTTAAAAATTATTGTTAGCAAAGGCACCCCTTTCTGAGTACTTATTTTCAATAAAATTTCTTTATTATTTCATCTCTTTTTCCTGAATTTATTGTGGATAATAATAGTATATATATATAGGGTCGACACATGTAACTTGCTGTTAACATAAGATTGTATAAATATGGATATGTACAAGTTAAATTACGGAAACTGGGATGAAATAATAAAGAAATTTTATTGAAAATAAATATGTAAACAGAAAGTTGATTAATTCATAAATTAAAATGATTTGTAATACAATTTAATAAGAAATACCAATTACATCGTTATTACTTATTAGCCAGTTAAAAAAAAAATATATATTTTTGTCTTTTTAATTGATAACTGACCGAAGTTAGGATAAATAAATGAAATGTGACTCAACATGTTAATTGATTTTCAATAAAAACATACTTGCCTTTTATAAATTTTAATTTCTTATCTAATAATTCTTATCCTTATTATGTAACAATATGGTCAGATTGTTATTTTCATTGAATGGCTTCTCAAAATAGATAGTGTCCAGGGGCGGATCCAGGATTTGTGGTTAGGGGGGGGCGTGAGTAGGCGATGGTTCTCGGGACCGGTTAAGGTCTCCAGCGTGTCCAGGACAGAGACCTGGTATGGGGCCCAGGGGGGCGAAGCCCCCCAGAAGCTCTGGGGTTTAAGGAATTAGAAGTTACAAAAAGTTGTTTGTTGAACTGCTTAACGTCGTATAACATATGCTTTGCGAATTTTAGGGGGGGCGCACGCCCCGCACGCCCCCCCCCCCCC
>MJUT01010280.1:0-20754 GCA_002080005.1 Gigantidas platifrons | reverse complement strand
TCTTGGATTTTGGATATGCACCAAAAACATAATTTTGGTAGTGGACCACCCAAGGATCCTTCACACCATAAACAATTCCATTGGCTGTGTAGTTTCTGACAAGAAGATCTTTGAAAATTGAGCCAATCAAAACACATTATTGGCCCTGCCCGCCATGTTGAATTCCTGATCGAAACAAAAAACAAAATTTTTATAGAGGACCTCCTGATACACATTCCTGCCAAGTTTGGTTCCATTTGGCTCAGTGGTTTCTGAGGAGAAGATTGAAATGTGAAAAGCTAACGACGGACGACGACGGACGACGGACGACGACGGACGCCAAGTGATGGCAATAGCTCACATGACCCTTCAGGTGAGCTAAAAAGTGTCATATTTTCATGTTACGAAGTGAATATATAGCCTGTCGAAAGTACAAATGCAATCAAAGTCGAGCCTGGACCTAAATCGCCATCAAATATGATGATAATATAAAGTGCACAAATTCGATATGTGTGCAGTAATTGTGCAAAGTTTGAATAATGAGGAATGAGAATTATTGGAGTTTAAGATTACACAAATTATGTAACCGTAAGTGTTGTGAACGGACGAACAGACGGAGTGGAAAGGAGGCCACTAGACTTGTTGCTTTTGCTGTTGGCGATGCAGGTAAAAAGAAAATTAACATATATATGTCTTTATCTCAAACCAAACACACTTGATGTTTACATTCTACTAATGAATCGGTTACTCCTGATCTTCAGTTTGTGTCGAGAATAAAAATGCAAGTCGACGCTTTTTCTTCAAAGCAAAGCTGTCAATAATTTTCCCAGTATCTAAGTCCCAGTGTTTATATGCATGTAGTACGGACAAACTGGAAAGCCTCTCTGTTAGCATCGTGGCTCGGGCATAAGTTTTAATTCGCCTCATTACGCTGAAGCTTCTCTCAGCAGTAGCCGTTGTGACTGGCATGGTAATCAAAATGACAAGACATATATAAATGTTTGGATACAGATCATAACTTGTTGTTTGAATTGAAGTGTTTCCGATAGATTAGACGGTTTTGGATCTGAGGCAATATCCCATTTAACAACCCAAATATTTCCTGCCTAAATTCAGAAACGTCTTTTGCTATAAGATCGTCACTAAATGTCTCATATAACTTCTCAGTAAGTTCTCGAGTCAAACCACTCAGCTTCTTTGGAATAAGATATTGCACATAAAAACGGTTTTCGTTGGTAACCAATCGGTTTGTTAACTCCTGAATGAGATGATCTAGAAACGGAAAGTGCATTGCCCGTTTCCAGTACTGGCTTGGATTTTCGGCAGGTACATTTACTCTGTGTCTTTGTCTAGTGGCTCCTCTTGGGATACTTAGAGCTTCCTCTATGGTATCGGCAAGTCTTCTAACCTTTTCAAACAGCTCATCCCATCATTCATCATTATTTCGTTTTCTGTTCAGTTGTTCAATTATGATTCTACCCTCTGAAAATGCTTCAATTAAATCAACACCTTTCTGCTGTAACATGTCCGAGAGTGGTACTAAAGGCTGAAGAACTGACTGTACAGCAACTAATGTGATGATAAAATCAAACTTCTTTATAGAGCAAACAAAACTTCTCGCCTTGGCATCACCTTTTCGCTCGAGATCTTCTTAAGAGTCAACTACTACATAGTATGATGTAAGGAAGGTGTATAATGCTTCTGACCTACTTGCCCAACGTGTTTCACACACTGTTTTTAGCTTTTGGCAAAAACCTTTTGTCGTGTAATTAGCCGAAGGGGCCGGAGTAGAGTGGTATTGATCAGTTCCGGAGCTAAATTCAAACGGTATAACGTGAATATTGTTTAACGTACTTTTCCACGACGTAAAAAAATAACACAGTAACAATACACAATTATACACGATTCTTCTATATCTCTATTTATTCTCTGTTGTCGCCCTCTCTCTCTCTCTTTTTTTTTGTTTTTTTTTTGTTTTTTTGTCAAAATGATGTGGAAGCACGTGCTTCCGTGCCTCTGCGTAGCTACGCCACTGCCTGTCCAAATTCCGGTGGCTTCATTTTATAATATTGGTGATAGGAAAACTAACATAACACATACTAAGCTAAGACATAGATGTAGTGGCCTTAATGCCGATTTATATAGAGTAAATTTGAAGAATGATCCACGTTGTGTATATGGTCATTTATTTGAGGATGCTATTCATTTTTTTCTTGAATGTCCACTTTATCAATACGATAGAACTTCTTTGTTTAAATGTTTTAATAACATTGTTCTCATCTCTATAGAATATATACTCTTTGGATGTAACGAAATTAGTGAAGACTTGAATACTTTATTGTTCAAATCAGTGCATAAATTTATTCGACAAACTTGTAGATTTAATAATTAATAATTCCCAACCGTGATATTATCTCAACACAATTTGCTAGTTTTTACCCACCTCCTTTTTTCTGTTAAATAATAAAACAATATTTAATATGTATACTTAGTTTGACATTATTTTGTTTAATTCACTAATTATAATTGATATAGCCAAGGATTTATATAGTAGGATCCTTGATATAGCCTGTACATTTGCTGTCATTTGATTTGTTTTATTTATGCTATTAATGTATTTGTATGGAGAGGGACTAGTAAGTTGTATAAACTTGTTCCCAATCCAATTGTATATATATTGACAATAAAATCATTATAAAATATAAAAAAAAGAGGAACAAATTCACGAATTTTGCGTGTATATAAGAGAATAGTTGCCTTTTGAAATCACTATGTATGGAAAGTTATGTCACAATAGTATTCTTTTAATCAAATAATTTAAATAAACAGATTATATATACCGGTATTGGATCATACACGCACGATTGAATATAGCTGTGTAAATGAAATTGATCAGGTAACCTGACCCTCCTAAATACATGGACTTTCCTGTAATCAGTCAACCCGTGTTAAGCCACGCCCAACCAGTTGAAAAAAATAGAGTAATATCATACGAGGGAAAAACGATTTTTGTCTTTGTTGGGTCTTACAAGGAGGAATAATGAAAGACGAGGAGTGTATGTTCCGTGATTTTCTCAAAAGTGGCTTATGTTCGTTTGTACTAGTAATAAGCACATTTTTGTTTGCTATTTTATACATCATGACAAATCAAGCATCTTTTTGCCCGTCTTGAAGACTGGGCCACTTTAAGCAATGTAACATGTCACCAACACTGAATGTAACAAACCTTACAGCCCTGCATTGGACCATTTCCATTTCATCGATTTCACCTTTATTGTAGGGGTCCCAGACAGAACAACCACACTCAAGTGATGGTATAACTAGAAATTTGTAGGCTTGTACCTTTATGGAGGTCGAACTAATGCTAAGGTTTTGACAGAGATATCTAAGCATTTTGTTGACCTTCGTACAGATGTCATTAACATTGCTTTCTATTTTAAATCTTGTCTGATTGTAAGCCCAAGATATTTGGCTTCTAAAGACTCGAGTGGATGACCATGGAGAGCGTAATTGTATTTGATTGGATTTTCATTCAAGTGACAGACAGGACGTTACATTTGTCTGATTAAAAAGCCTTTTCCCATTTTCCTTCCCATATTACAAGTTGTTGAGATGTTGTTGCAAATGTTGTACATCTGATTAGTAGATTTTACAGGCATGTCTGTGTCATCTGCAAATAGTCACATGGTGGAGCTTAGACCAATTGGAATATCCTTTACATAATATAGAAATAGACTTGTACCTAAGATTGATCATTGGAGCACTCCAGATTCAATGGGGACATAGGTTGATCTTTCACTTTCAATTATCACAGCCTGTGTCCTGTTTGTTATTAAGCTTTCAATCCAGGAATTTACTTTGACCTCAATCCTGTAGTTGAGTAATTTATATAGAAGTAGAGAGTGGCTAAACTTATCAAATGCCTTAAAAAAAGTCCCATATTAAGGTTAGGTTGTGTTTTTTTTTGCAGTTTTATATGACTTGTACACAAGAGATGGACTTGTTAAATCTGTAACCCTTTCTTCTGTAATAAGATTGTAAATACTATTTAAAAGGGAAGGACTGTATAACTGCCTTACCCTTCCTTCTCGAATAACATCAAATGCTGCAGTTTCTATTCTACGACCATGATCTGTATAACCTAAATATCTTAACATCATTACAGCACTCAGTAACAAAGCAGTTGGATTAGCTTTGTCTATACCAGCAATGTCTGGAGCTGTTCCATGTACCTGTAAGTAGAACATTAAAATGACCGATTCTTATGATCATAAAATTTTTGAGTACAAGTTTTCTATTCATACTTGAAAAACACCATATCGGAATGTGACAATGTAATACAGCATTCTGATTCCACAATTTTGGATAGACAGAGAGAGTTATGGTGTTTAATGCCACTTTCAACAATATTTCAGTTATATCGTGGAGGAAATGGGTATATTGGAAGAGGAGAAGACCAGAGGAAAAAATGTTAAGGCCGGGGGTGCAGGGGGCCCCCGCTGGGATCCAGTGGCAACGCCCTGGTGGGGGACCATGGGGCGAAGCCCCCGGGAGCTCCTGGATTTTAGCATTTTTAAGCATAGCAGAAGGGATCTCCAAGGTGTCATTTCTTAGGAATATGAAATGGAAGAAAGTTAATTTTTCAACTAAAATTTATGTTCTATTAAAGATACTCGTCCCCAAGCACCATAACTAATGATTTTGTCACATATAAAAAATACACTTCGTCTTGCCGGGCACGTCTATCTTTCGAATCCATTCGATAAGGGGGATGGATTTTCTTTCCCCTTTCAACGTAATCTCAACGGTCGTCTCTAACCATTGCCTTCAAAACTTATTTTTCACTGATTTTTCTACTGTTTTCAAATGTCTATCATCCGCTTCCCTGTTCAATTCCATGGGGACAACGATTCATAAGAAAGGAGCGTCTGCCATTACTACATGTTTTTAAGCTTGTGTGAAGGTACAATCCCGAAGAAACGGAAAGATATCGTTACTGGTCCTTAGAAGAAAACCAGTTTTAATCTCCATTGCTCTTTGTGATCTACTGCATGTTGTTGTAAACGAGGCTGTACAAAGAGGAGCACGCACAGTTTTCTGCACTTCACCATTAGAGAAATTTGGCGTTCTGGTTGCATTCAGTCACTCGCACCCACTTATATCCTTTTATAGACACAATATCCTCCGGGATTTACTGCATTTTGTTAAATTCCCACAAGGCGTTCGAAAGTGAACCAAAGTTCTTCTGGCTGCCCCCCTGCCCCGCCATCTTGACGGTGCCATTTTCAAAAATCTTTCTTCATCGTTTGATAAATTGTTAACAATAACTCTTGAAATATAGTATAATCTGTCATCCACCCACATATGTCCGAGAATAGAGTGAACAAGTCTATTAGGCGTTACTATATTAACCCTAAAGAGGTACGAAGGAGAAGGACACTACGTAAGCCCATACTGTTGGCTGACAGCAAAGGAAATTATATTCAGAGGCAAATCACAAATGAACACTGTCTGAATATTCAATTTTTCTGCCACAAAGGTTGGACTGTTCAGGAATGTACTGATTGGGCAAAAAAAAAAAACTTATCAAATAAATTTGATAAGGAAGAGAAGCTAACATTCTACATATGGTTAGGGACATGTGACGACATATTATGAAAAAAGATTTATATCATTAGAAACAGATAACGACAGAAATATAAGATATATTATAAGAAAATTCAAGGAACTTAAAGAGTTAATCACAGCGCAGTTTATAAGATCAGAAGTAGTATTTCTGAAGGTGCCGTCTCTATCCATACAACATTGGAATCATTCCAGGGGTCACAAAAACTTTAAAGAGTTTATTGAACAAGATAAAAAATTAGAACTACAGTTAGATCAACTAAATATTAAAATTAGAGAGTTGAACAAAAGTGACAATCGCTCACCACACTTTATGTTAGACCTGTGGAGTGGCTCCAAGGGACATAATAAAAAGTCTGTGACGAAAACATATACAGACCTCAATCTTCTAGAGAAAGACGGTGTACATCCCAAACCAGCTCTGGCCCGCCTCTGGATGAGGAGAATTGGTACCAAGGTATATGAAGATTGCTTCTCAAAGATTATTCAAGAAAATATATGGTAAACTAAAATCTTTCCAATCATATACCTACTCTTTCTGGTAAATATTAGTGGGGACGCCCCGCTGATATACCTGTAATTGGCTTAGAATATAACTGCTTATCAACAATATTTATATTTATCATCAACATGGAGCTATCATTAAGAACATCAGCAAGACAGAAAATTAAACCAACTCCATATACATCAGCTAAATATGAAAACTTCAAGTTAAATAAAAAAAAAGGCACTCGACAAAAAGATTGAACAGTACCAAATGGATATTGAGGTTGTCCTGGTAAACAAACACGGAAATTTTGTCCTGGAACTATCAGGAGGAGCATATGAGTTATTAAAAATAGCTATCGAGGAGTACTTTCATGATCATGAAATATATAAATTAGAGCCAAAACATAAGATGGATGAAGAAGGCCTGTGCATAAGTGTATCATATTCAGTAAAAAATAGAAACAGCAACAAACAACAATATAGGGCCAATCTATATCACACGACAGGTCGCATTGAGGTTAATGGACATGGTAAGGATTTATTTCTAGAGCATTTAAAAGAAATTATCAAGCTTATGGATAGCAAGGGCAACTGCTCTCAACTAAACAGGCTATTGGAACACCAAATAAGAGAATATATGAGAAAATTTCCAACAGGAAATGATGAATATAAAATTAGTAAAAAGTATGTAGGCAGATAAATTGACCTTACCCAGGCACATAGCAGGGAAATAATGACAGTAGAAAAAGAACAAAATGAATACTGCCATGATAATGCTAGTGGGGACGCCTCGTTGTCAGTTCAAAATTCCCGAAGAGAAAAAGACACTAGTGTGGACGCCTCGCTGGTACCATCTACACAAAGAGAGAGTAATGCTGCTAGTGGGGACGCCTCGCTGGTACCATTACAAAAATTGACCTTATATAATAACCATGCGCAACTATATAGAAACCTACAAGAGGAACCTATAGCGCCAAGACCTCCTGCTACAATTCGAGATAGATATACCTATAACAACAGAGATGCAATATATCAACACAACAGAAACATCGTTGAAAATAAACAAGGATATGTACACCCAGATATGATGCTTAGTAGAGAACAACCAGTTTTAGGGAGACACCAACAAGTACAAAATCTGCCAATGCACACAGATGTACCATATCACCATAGTATGGTTGACACTGGAAGACAGCATAACCAAACCCATCAATATCCTGTAAAAAGTAAACAACAACCAGTGCTACTATCAAAACAACCAGTTCATAACATCCCAAGACATGCAAGTCAACCTTATGATTCTCATGCAGTAGATAACATGCAAATAGATATGAATAGGCAGCCACCTTATGATGGAGTTCCAGAAACAGAAAAAAGTAAGTGCGATATGACATACAAAACTGAAAGTACGGAGGAAAAGAACATGAGAAGAGGATATAGCCGCCAGCGGACATTCCCCTCCCAAAGGGGTGTGGAGGCTGGTGGCTATACGAGGGAAACAGGAGCGAATATATTGGAAAGTTATTACAGAAAATATCCATAACAAAGAGAAATAAATGAAACGATGGGATATGGTACACTCGTATGTGGAGATATACGGGCAAACAATAAGGAAGATGTCACACATGCATACACTGAGGATATCTTGGGACAGGAAACCAGTACATATAATAGTAAAGAAAGACATCCCAAGTACCTACCAAGGCAATATTCTCAAAAAACCCAGACTGAAGATCTAAGTCAGAAAAAATATTTTTTAGAGTACAGCCCAAATACCAAAAAGAGAAAAAAACAGATATCCGAATAGGAACCTTTAATGTACAAAGTATTAAAGGTAACATGATGTATGTTCAGGAAATCTTAAAAAAAAATTGACATCCTCTGTATACAGGAACACTGGCTATTTAATACAGAACAGCACATGCTAGGAGACCTGAATACTAATATGCGATTTACAGCAAAAAGTGTGGATGATGATAACCCTGAGCTAAGTATGGTGGCAAGACGCGGTTATGGAGGTATCGCTATTTTATGGAAAAAAGAGATTGATGATAAAATTCAAATATTAAATGAAGGGAACAACAGAGTACAAGTCATACAAATAGATACAGAATGTAGATCAGAATGTTTAATTAATATGTATATGCCATCGGACAGTAAAGAACATAATTATCAATACAAAGATATGCTATCACAACTTGCAGAAATTATAAATAAATTTAGAGAAACACATGATATTGTTTTATGTGGAGATATGAATGGGTCACTGCATAGAGAGAAAACACAGCATGATGGTCTATTACAAAAGCTCCTCGAGGAGCATGGAGTAAAAATTGAACCATCTTATCCAGAAAAAAGTACGTTTTACCACCACAATGGAAAATCAGAGGGACAAATAGATTACATTATATCTCTAGGAAAAAGCATGCTGAGCATTAACATACTAGATATGGAAAATACAAATACGCCAGACCATGTACCAACTATAGCAAATATGGAGTGCCACCTACAGAGAAGGAAAGAAAAGCCAAAATTATTGAAACCAAAGATCAAATGGAACAAATGTGATACAGAAATCTATAAATCCACAATAGCAGAGAGTATAAATAACATGCTAAGTAAAAGTAATAGTAACATTGAAGACAATGTCGTGGCAATGGAGCAAGTGTTACATGAAGCCTCATCTAAATCAATTCCTAATTATAGCTCTGAAATACGTCAGAAACCCACAGGGAAGTCAATATGGAATAGAGGGATTGCTGAAGCTGCTAGGAATGCTAGAAAAAGCCATCGATTATGGAAAGAAGGTGGAGCACCTCAAGATAGAAAAGACTCACTGAAGGCACAGAAAATAACAGCAAAAAGACTATTAAGAAAGGCACAGAGACAAGCTTATGCCTCAATTAGAAATAGCTGGGCCAGAAAAATAATGGATGCCTCAACAACAGACACCAAATTATTTCATACACTTATTAACAAGCAAAGAGGTGGAAAGTCACAGAATACAAAGACTCTTATTATGGAGCATAAGATTGCTGACAATACAGATGACATCCTTAACATGTGGAAAGAACACTTTGAAACCTTATCAACAGTGGACCTCAATAAGAATTTTGACTATGAAAAGTACCACCTCTGTACAATTCAAAATGATATAATTGAACATTTCGAAAACGGAAAAGTAAAAATTGAACCAATCAAAGATGCTGAGGTAGTAAAAGCAATAAAGAACCTAAAAATTGGGAAATCACCTGATATAGATGGGATAACTGCAGAATACTATAAAAACGCATCAACTGAGCTTCTGCCTCTAATTGTCCACATATTGAATGCTATAGTAGAACAACTAGATATTCCACAGCTACTGAAATCTGGAATATTGACCCCCGTATTAAAGAAAAATAAAGATAGAAGAAATCCTTCAAATTATAGAGGAATAGCTGTCACAAAAATATTTACCAAAATATTACAAAGCGTCCTAAAAGGCCGAATTGATAAGAAAATTGAAGTGATACAGAATCCCTTACAAAGAGGCTTCACAGAGGCAGTATCATCATTACTAGCTGCGTTTATAACATCAGAGGTTGTACTCAATGGCCATGAAGATAATGAAGATGTATTATTACAATGTAGTAACATTAGACGCAGAAAAGGCATTTGATAAATTGAATCACGAGATACTATTTAATAAACTGTACCACTATGGAATTGTAGGAGACACATGGATACTGCTGAGAAACATGTACAGGAAGATGAATATACAAGTGAAATGGGAAGGTGAATTATCAGACAAGATATATATACAACAGGTCATACAGCAGGGTGCCAAACTGTCAACTTCACTATATAAATGCTACAACAACGTTATTCTAGATAGCATCAGTAAAAGTGGATTAGGAAGCCATTGTGGAAACATTGGGGTAGCATCACCAACATGTGCAGACGATATTGCCATTCTTGCAAACTCAGATACTGAACTACAGGGTATTCTTGACATAGTACACCATCATACACAGAGAGATTTAGTGAAAATAAACCCAGACAAATCAGACCTAATAGTGTATAATACGAAAGATGAAAAAATTGTTAAATTTGGTAATAAAAGAATTGAAAAAAGTGAGAAGACAAAACATTTGGGTATTGTTAGAAATGGGGAAAATACTGTGGATATAGAAGAGAGATTAAAATCTGGCAGAGGCACAATTTACGGCCTGTTGGGAGCAGGGCTACAAGTAAGAAAAGGGTTCTCACCGATAACTGCGTACAACCTCTGGAAAGTATATGCGTTGCCAAGAATGACATATGGTCTCGAAATCATGACCATGTCTAACAAAGACAAGGACCAGCTTGAAAAACTGCAAAAGAAAATCCTCAAACAAATTCAGGGATTGCCATGCCGTGCTGCTAGCACTGGTGTCTACGTGCTCCTTGGTGCTGTACCGTGGAGATGGTTATAGAAAGGAATATGCTATCCACCTTCATGAACATTGCAAGGAATAAATTGTCAGTTGAATATCATATAATTAGCCGCGAGCTAGCTATGAAAAGTGAAAACGGAAAAATCTTCATTAATAGAATCCAAAATTTTTTGGAAAAGTATGGGTTAGGAAAAGTGGAAGAATATCTCCACAGCCCAAAGGCTAAAGAAGTTTGGAAAAGTATAGTTAAAAAACACCAAAATAAGTTCTGGAAAGAAAGCTGTAAGGAAGATCAAGAAAATAAGAAGACATTAAAATACTTGCAACTACAGGAAAACTTAACGAAGCCTCACAATATATGGCACAGTGTCAAGAATAATGAAATTGATGTTTAAAGCAGGAGAAATTAAAGCTAAAATAGCTACACAGACGTATATGGTACAATGTCAAAAATCCAAGTTAGTTAAAAATGCTGCAGCAACCTGTCCGTTATGTGGAACTGAAGATGAAGATTTATATCACTTCATACTCGACTACAAAATTAAGTAGAATACGTAAACGGCACCTTCAGAAAATAGAAGATTATTTAGAGAAACTACATAAGGGACTATACATCAATATTGTAAATGAAAACACATTACTTCAAGTGATCATAGACTGTACTAGTAGCAGTATAAACTATATGAGAAGGATAAGGAGCAAAAATTATACTGAGCTAGAAATCCTAACCAGAAACTTTTGCTTGGATCTACATAGAAGCAGGACTAGACAGATGGCGGGGTAGGGCATTGTCATTGCTGGACATCTATACGCCGTATATTTAGTATGAATATCAACTATTTTATATTTTAATAATAAACACTTTTAATGATTACGGTGTGTGTTTGACGTGAAGTACAAGATACATTTTATAACTTAATTATCATAATCTATTTTAAGTGCTCTGACATAGAATCCGTATATATAGTATTTTAAATGCAGGTTTTTACGTTTTTACGATGGGGCTATCGAGATTATTTAACAACTACAACAGAATTGAAATTAGTTTTAGCGAGGGCTTAAATAGAGACATTTTAATTCCTTTTACATATAATTTTATACATTTTAACCAGATGGAATACTAGTGACTTTTAGATATATTCCGGGAGACGGATGGATGATGTTGCTTTTTATGCAAATTACGCATGTATATAGAATTTACGATTTAAAATTATAATGAAATTTATTAGCAGTGACATGTCTATTTTAATGAATGGACGCTACGTGTGTGGAAATTCATATGGGTGCGGGTGTGAATATTATCTGTACATATGTAAATACATACTCTCACAACTACGCGATATATCCTTTATGGAGTGCTCCGAAATAGAGCGGAGGTCAATACCTGTAGAAGAAGAGGAAGATCTTTAATCATTCGGAACGCCTCGTGACTGTAATGGGAGATTACTCCGATTTGTATCTGTAGATTGCAATCCAAACATACGATATCATTTTCAAGATTTGCCTGACCTAGCCCCCCCCCCCCCCTTAAATGTTCTCCACGAATTTACATGATTCACATAAAAGGCCAAATTTGACCCTAGAGCCGCGGAAATCCGCGGAAAAATCACATCTCTGCGAATGTCGTATCAAATACACCTCGTCTGAGCGGGATTCAATCTCACAAAGTTAGTGGTAATAGGCACTTATTGCATAGGTAGTAGTGAATCCAACTACCATACGATCACAACCACTACAACCCCCTCATGATTTTGGAGTACAAGAACAAAATTTGCACTTGAAAGTTTTATGACCATGAGGCCAGCGGTTCATCTGAACATGTATTAATCACATTTAAATAAATGGTGTTCATTGAAGTTTTAGCCTAAAAAAAAGTCTCATTGTAGCAACTTCAAATTACTATATTTAATACATGAATTTAACAACTAAACGAGACTTACCTTGGTCAAAGTTGATGTTTAGTTGTGATTCTATCTAGTCATCTATATCACTCCGGGATCACATGAGATGCGTGTCATATCGATGTAACCTCAGTTCTTTAAAGATGAAGTATTGTGCATACAAACACAGTCTTACATCAGATGAATCAATTAAACTTATCAAATCATTTAAAAGTTCTTTTCACAGTTTTAATGTCTTTAAATACACATGTAAACAGTCTAAACATTATATAACCATGATCACACAACAAATAACAGGGCGGGAGAAAAAAATTCCCTGTAAAGGAGGGCATGTGATCCCGGAGTGATATAGATGACTAGATAGAATCACAACTAAACATCAACTTTGACCAATGTAAGTCTCGTTTAGTTGTTAAATTCTATTACGTCATCATCACTTCCGGAATCCCATGAGACTTCAAAGCGCACAATACTGAATAAACATACAAAAAATGAAAATAACATATTACCTCCTCTGACAAAGCAAATAATTTATGTACATACATGTAAATAATAATAAAACAATGAATCATAGTTTTAGGACTGCTTTTTGGTAACCTGATTTAGCAGTCTCAATAGGCTTTTTATAAAACCTAGCAAAAGTTTCAGCATTTGACCAGCCAGCTACTTTAAGAATATTATCAACAGGCACTAAATTAGCATTTGCTTTAGATGTGGAAGCCGCACGAACACTATGAGCAGAAAAAGTGTTAATATCTATCCCAGATCGTGACATCACATTTTTCAACCATCTACTGATAGTATCTTTAGTAACTGGACCAAAAGGTTTTATGTAACTAATAAATAATTTGCTACAATTGTTTCTGAGTCGTGCTGTTCTTTTCAAATATTCATTAAGAACAAAAATTACACATAATCTCCTATCTGGAGGATAACTAAACAGTTCTAAACAGTTTTCTGACCAACCTGGTCTATTCTGCTTTATAAGTCCCTCAAAAAGGTGTCAGTTCATTAGTCCGAAGGGTCAATAGTCCGAAGGGTCAATGGTCCGAAGGGTCGATAGTCCGAAAGGTCCGAGCAAAATCGAACTTTGAACGACCTCGAGACTACAAATTTATGTATCAATATAATATAGAATTGCATAAAACATTGATAGAAATGGTTGCCACGTTTTCTCGTGTAATAATACATCCTTTTCGACAGTTTTTTTTATTACATGAAGAATACAAGCTTTTAAAGACATTACGCACAATAACACGCAATTTCGTGGCTTGTCCTTTTTATCCTTTCTATATTAATTTATATATGTAAATATATTATGTATATATATGTAGTTTCTGAGGTAAAATAAACAGGCTAATTATGAACTTATCATAAATGACAACTTGCCTTTCATTTTTTATGCCTTGCAATGTCGTATAAAATACTTCTGACCTCTCGGTTCACCCTGCGTATTGATAGACGTTTCTTTGAGAAGGGAATTTGTCTTATACAAATTATACATGATGGTGCATTATAGATCTAGTTTAATCAGCCCGCCTTTCATAATAGACGGTCGTAACTTATACTTTAGTAGTTAGAAAATCATCACTATCTGTCAATGGGCATTGTCAACTAAAATTCTGCAATTTTTTTTATTGATATAGTGACTAGACTCGGGAATCATATTTGTCTTAATTGCGGCAGGCATGCACTGATTTGACCTACAACTTTCCTCCTTGTTGCAACTAATTGCTTGTTGTTTAGAATTGTCAATTACGTGTGGGATTGAATTCAAAATACAAATACAACATGGAAATATATTTATACAAATAAGAATTTGCTATATTCTTTGAAACTGCCTACAAATTCCGGAGCCCCTGTTTCGTTCCCTTTCCATCAGGAGTTCATGTTGTTCACATGTGTTATATGATTGTATTTTTTGAATGTTGATGTTGGCTTCTTGTTTCCAGGGATTTATATATGTCATTGGATGTTGGTTCTTGGTTGCTCATTCGGTTTTTCTTATTTTCTAACATGCCTTTAAGATTCAATCGGAGATGACCAAGCGATGTAAGGAAGCTGAATGTTGAACATTTTCTGGAAAATCCACACATAGCTCTTGACAGATAAGACTTTTACTCATAATATTTGGAACATATCTAAATCGAGTTTACATGTGCCCTTTTGTCTGATTTTTTAAATATATATTGAGCCACGAACACTTCAGACCATTGACCCTTCGGACTATCGATTGATTGATGATTTTTGGTGTTTAACGCCACGTGCACGTTCAGCTATATCATGGCGACCAGTTTTAGTGGTGGAAGAAGCCGGAGTACCCGGATAGAACCACTGACCATGGTCAAGCAACTGATAAACTTATCACCTGCGGCTGCGAATCTCTGACTATCGACCTTTCGGACCAATGACCCTTCGGACTAATGAACCTTCGGACCAATGCCCTGGAATCCTCAAAAAACACAGTATAAGACTTAAAACTCTTCTGAATATTTACAGTACTTAACAAATGTAAACTCTGCACTCTACAAGCAGAAGACAATGCTATTAACATAACTAACTTAAGACTTAACTCCTTCAGAGAAATAAATCTAGCAGGCGACAACTTCTGTAAAAATAACAAAACCTTAGAGACATCCCAAGTCTTAGCATATTTTGGCTTTGGAGGCCTAAGATTATATACATTGTTGGCTTTGGACCATGACATCTTGAGACTTTGTTCTTTGGCGCAACAAATCCCACATAAGGTTATTCACTCTTGTTTTCGTTAAACTTGTACAATTTTCAGGTCTTTTAATTTCTTTTAAGAGCTCATTGTATTTCTCATCCGAAATACCTTCCCTGAAAATGCAGTTCACCATGTCGGCCAAATCATCTGAAACTTTATTGTCTACAGATTCCTTAATTTTAAACAAATTGGCCGCAGACTTGAAAACTGAAGTACTACCACTGGTCCATGCCCAAAATGTCTACTGTTTTTTTCCCCAAAATGTCTACTGCAGAATATTAGGTTTTTCCCAAAATGTCTAAAAAGATTTTAATTTTTTTTATATGTTACAATAATTATTTTATCATACATATTTAATTTTTAGGACGTTTTTCATATTTTTTTTTTTATAAAATTTCCATATAAAATAGATGTTTATACAATAGATTAAAGCCTTACAACTATTTGACAATTAAAATGTTTACACAATATTTAGACATTCAGGTAGCCATTTTTAATTAATCAAGCCTCATTAAAGATAACTTTATTTTTTATTTGTAAAAGTAAATAAAAATCAAAGGATAGCATAATCATGATAATTGTTTATGTAAAATATCTAATTATTATTTCCAAAAGACAACTGTTTTTACTATTTACTCATTTGAATACTCAGCTTGTGCACATGTTTGATCTAAGAAAAAAATCAATCAAAAGACTACCAACAAGTAACATAAGACTACCAACAATATAAGAAAACTGTATTTTTCATCATATTGCACAGCAATATCATGGTACTTAATACAGCAAAGTCTCATAAAATATTTTAAGTACAAATGTAACATAAGAAAATTACCTGTAGACATTTTGGGAATAACTTTTAATCAAGGAGTAGACATTTTGGGAAAAAAATGTCTAATTAGCCAAAATTTACCTACAGACATTTTGGGATGACCCCCTACCACTAGCACTGTCATTGTCCATCCTGTTTTTTAGCTGGCGGTTCAGCACTAACATTTTCTTCTTCCTGACCCACGTCAGGATTTGTTTCATCCTCAAAATTATTATCATCATCAACATCATCATTGACATTATCACCTATGTTGTTAATCCCTTTTGGTATTCAAAGCCAGAGTTGTTTTCTGATATTGCCTGCCTCTGAATCCCTTATCAACCATGCATAGTTCTATTCGGGAATTTTTTTTCAGGTACCCCCGCCTCGAACCGGCGTGAATTACGCCTGCACCTCAATGTCGTGCCAACCGGCGCTGGAGTATTCAAAAGTAGACATATTTTGCTGCATAAATATGTAAATAGAATCATGATCACCTACCTATAACGCCAGATACAGCTCATCATTCCCAGAAGCCGCTTCGGATTCATTGAATGTCGCCATTTTGACTTGTTTTGAAAGTTTGTCACGTGATCGCTTTTTCCAAGAATTACACTAGTCTGGTACTCGTGACCCCTCGGATTTTTTTTATTGTTCTCAACAAAATAATCCGAGGGGTCACGAGTACCAGACTAGTGTAATTCTTGGAAAAAGCGATCACGTGACAAACTTTCAAAACAAGTCAAAATGGCGACATTCAATGAATCCGAAGCGGCTTCTGGGAATGATGAGCTGTATCTGGCGTTATAGGTAGGTGATCATGATTCTATTTACATATTTATGCAGCAAAATATGTCTACTTTTGAATACTCCAGCGCCGGTTGGCACGACATTGAGGTGCAGGCGTAATTCACTCCGGTTCGAGGCGGGGGTACCTGAAAAAAATTTCACGAATAGAACTATGCATGGTTGATAAGGGATTCAGAGGCAGGCAATATCAGAAAACAACTCTGGCTTTGAATACCAAAAGGGATTACTATGTTGTAAGACTCGTCGTAATAAAGTTCATCTGCCATGCCTTTAAGAGCCGTAACAGATTGTTTCTGAAAACTTTGCTCAGACTGAATTGACTGCAACACAATCATTAAATCATTCAAAGATGGTTCCTTTGAACCACTTGATGAGCTAGCCGTATTAGCTCTCATATTGTAAGTCTGAGGATTCGATCGTGGACTTTCAGAAACGGGACCTTCGTACAACGTTTCCACTGTAATGTCAGAGAAAATTGACCTACCTACTGACAATTTCTTTTTGTCATCTTTCCCTTTTCGTAATTTAGGGTCTGGTTTATCGTTATTAGCAGTTCTGACTGCTTTCTTTACTGATTTTTCTTTAGAAGACACAGCGCCTGTGTCTATATCAGCCATGTTTTCTCGTGAATATCGAACCCACGAGAAATCTCGTTTGACGAGAATATCTAAATAAATACAATATTTATTTAACAAAATTACATAAAGTTGATTATATATTCAATAGAAAAACTTCTCATATAATGAAAATGAAAAATAATCAACAACAAAATTCGTCAAGACTACACCTTAGACAGACCACGTCTGTCTCCTTCAAGGGTTAACGACACACTGAGGTTACACCGATATGACACGCATCTCATGGGATTCCGGAAGTGATGATGACGTAATAGAACTTACAGATTCAAAGATAGCACCCTCTCGTCCTATATTGCCACTAGGTGTCACTTCTAGACCACCAATTAAACCAGCACATAAATCACTGAAATTAAAATTACTAAATAAGATGTTTAATAGCTAATGTCTATGCATTTAGAAAAAAAAATTCTTTTGTAATGTTTTGGTAATTAAGGGTAATAACAAAATTACCGAACACAGAGCAATCTTCCAAAGGGAAATTCAAAACTCATAAATCAATAAACAGACAAATTCAGTCAACAACCGGGAAACTGGAAAACCGCAATGGTCCTGACTTGGTACAGGCATTTCTAAAGAAATGGTGGATTGAATCAGATTTTACGGCGCCAACCTCTCGCTTCCATTACGGTTCAAACGTTCCCGTTGTCACTAAAACAGCATTTACAACAATACTGGAAAAACAGGCAAAATAGCAGTCAAACAGTACCAAACTCAGTATCTAATATATCTCGTGAACCATCACCATCAACTATGAGTCCTTTGAAGTATTATAATTACGACTGTATATGTCAAAAGCATTTTTACGTCACATATTCACAAAAAATATGTTTGACATTGTAAACCATGTATACCAAATCCTTATCTTTATACATTTTCACTATATGAAAATGTATCTTTTACTATTGTATCTGCAGAGACAGAATATATTTCGACAAGATCTTGATATCGGAATATAAACTTTTTAAGAGATTGAATAAGGCGAATATTTTTATAGCCCTGGTCCAGTAGCCTGTTTTTCAGACAAAAATGACGCTTCAAGAAATCAGAATAATTGCTACTGGCTCTTGCATAACGAATCAATTGCGAGATGTAAACACCATATGCAGGAGAAGCTGGTATATATAATTTCAAATGTAAAATATTATCTTATGTATAAGCTATTTCGAGGCTTGCGTCAGGATACTACAGTCAAACCTGCCGTAACGGTCACCTGCTCATAACGGTCACTTTCGTGTTCTCCCGGTTCGTTTTATTATATATTTTAATTCGATATAGCGGTCACTTGTTCAATGTAGTCAGCGGTCAATCATTTGTTAGTACTTTTCAGCGTAAAACCTTTGTATAACGATAAATTTATATTTTAAAATAACACCGGAAGTGATTTCGGAAGATCGGTATTTTTCTCAAATGCACTAAAAATGCCGAGGTGTTACAAAATATATTGATACATAATGATGTTTTCCGGTACAGCCCCCTACTCGGGTTCCTCTTCACCAGACTCCTCGTTTTTAAACTTTCACTTCTCACGTGACTTCCATCTATGATGGCTCTATAATCTTCATAATATAATTTTTGGTCCTCCCAGTACTTATCCAATCTGTTTTTGAAACTATTTAACGATGGGGCCATAACTATTTTCTTTTGTAGTCTATTCCAAACCTTTGCCACTCTTATGCTAAAAAAGTTCCTTCTTAATTCTGTATTTGCTCTCAGTTGTACTATCTTTTTAGTGTTTGTTCTAGTACTATGTCTAACTTCTGATTCATCTGCTGTTTTAACTAGTGTTATTACATCTTTGTCGTACTTTCCTTTTATTATTTTGTACATCTCTATCATGTCTCCTCTGACTCTTCTATACCCAAGTGTTGGCAGTTTAAGCTTCCTTAATCTTTCTTCATAATTTAAGTTTTTCATTTCAGGTATTTGTTTAGTTGCTCTTTTTTGTACTTGTTCAATTTTATCTATGTGCTTTTTTCTGTAGGGAGCCCATACTGATATTGCTTAATTCAATTAACTAAATAAACAAACCCTATACATTTTGTGAAGAGTAAATTACTTAAAGGACAGTTTATACCCGGGGGTAATTTGATATTTTAATTCATTACAATGAGATTAAAAATTCACTGACAAAAAATATCGAAAACATCGTATTATGTATCAAGTGCATCTGAAGTATTGAAGAATTGTGTAAATGACAAATCAAATTTGTATTCTGCAAACGATTAATAAAATGTGGACTGAACAAGTTAATTCGATGGGGTTAACTTAAAACTAATGTTAATGATTGAACATCCAAATGCCACATTGTCAGCTTAAAACCTATGTAAAAGATGCAAACTCTGAAAATAATTAGTATAATATAAACACAGGCACTTGTTTCATTCAAAAAATATATGCCCCCTCCTCTTCCTTACTTCAAGGTAAACATCTGCCCTTTTCCCCTTCCCCACTTCGCCTCAATATTTTTCGCTTATTTGTGATCCTTTTGCTGACCCAATTATATCGTTACACTGAAACCGTATATTTGTTCCTAATAATATTTGTTCCAAAAGGAAAAAATAATTGAATAATATTTATTTCATGGAACAAGTCTTATGGAATATTTATTCCACCTGTATGACATTTGTTCCACCTTTGAGAGGTACATTTATTATAGGTAAATGATATAATAAAAGTTCTTAAATATCAGGTGATTAGTTATGCTTCATTGATTTTAATATACATATCATAGAAATGTTTTATCTAATGACAAAAAGAATGTCAACAATTAAATTTTAAATGACTGTGAGTAATACCAGTATATAACAGGTAGACATTATTGTGATAACAATCATGGAGGCAGATGAATACTAGAAGATATTTTCTTACCTGAACAAGTGTTGCCTGAGGGCAAGTGTGGACACAGAAATGTGCTGTCCAAAAGGCAAGTGTGGATGTCAATATTTCATATTACATGTATTTAACTTAAAAAAAAAAAAAAAATGGACACAGGGGTCCTGGATATTTTTTTTAATAAAAAACTAATCCTGGATTATTATTTTGCTTAAAGTCCGGTCCTGTGTTTTTATTTCAAATTTTCATCATAGTCACCCCTCACCCCAAGGGATATAAAATTGTATCAATAATAATAAATTAATAAATAATAAATTCAGATTTTCTATTTAAAATAAATCTCATTTACAAAACCACTGATATTTGTTCAATTTTTAACGGTGATTAAAGCTTTAGTCGCAACAAATTTTTATTTTTCTCTTTAAACTGTCGAAACATAATATTTATTTAACTGTAAAATTCACAAATAAAATTAACCCTCCCCTTTTCCCCCCTTTTTTCTTGTTTAAATCAATGATCAACAATA
>MJUT01010279.1:0-20764 GCA_002080005.1 Gigantidas platifrons | reverse complement strand
TATAATATAACTTTGGTAATTTAATCGTTGTAGAAAAGGGGGGGGGAATGTTGTAGGAAAACCGAATATTTATCATATCCCAAACCGGATGTGACTTTGTATGTTGTGTAACCGGAAGCAGTGCAGTTATACCAAGTACCTTGAAGTGTAAAGACGTTCTTCTACTCCAAGGGCCTGACTTTCTGCCAGACCAGTGGACTCTGACGAATACTGCCACACCTGTAGCTACCTCATATTAAGGTAACATACTTATTGTATAGTAAATACAACAATATCATGGCGACCAGTTTTAGTTGTGGAGGAAGCCGAAGTACCCGGAGAGAACCACCGACCATGGGCAAGCAACTGGTAAACTTTATCACTTGCGGTTGCGAGTCGAGTGCACCCCTTTTTGTAATTTACAAAGCCGGGCGCGAACCCACGCCGTATTGCTGATAGGCTTGTATGAGTTGTTAGATCCAGCGACCTAACTCATTGAGCCACCCGGGCCCCTGATGAAATACATGGTTATATGGGAGATAATCATTATTTAGTAGACATTGGTATGAAGAATGTCAAGAAGAATATTTTAGTTATATTGTTTACATTATTGAGTATATTTATCACATGTAAATCAATGATATTGACAAAAAAGAAATTGATGAAATATTGTGACTACAAAGTGGAAATTAATATGAGTATATTTAATTTTATATCCAAATTGTATGATGTAGAAAATCATATATATATATATATATTGTATAGTTTATAGATCGGTAATATTTTATACATCTGAAAAAGCTTAAAACCAAGTTGATTTTTACAATCTGATACTATCATTAGTTAATCAGCTGATCAGTGTTGACACGCGAAATATATAAGGGTTTTTACCTATTCTATTTATAGTACACGAAATATATTTAGAAAAGCGTAAACAAATCGATACGTTTAGCAGGCGAAACTATATTACAATGAAAATGTTAGAACTAATATATTTCAAATACACTCTACGACGTAATAACAATGTACAAAAAATCAATAACTTACCTGTGATATCCATTTTTTTGTCACAGACACTTTATTTGTTTTCTTCAGTAAAAGAAAATCAAGTTGATACATTTTCCCTTGGAAATATATACACTGCGAATCAGGTGAAAAGTATGGAATAATACAAGTCTTAACTAGACAACTTGGAAATGAATCTATGAATTATATATCCATAATAAAACTAGAAAAACTTTTCTTTATAACCACATCTGATTTTAAGGGATCACATATACCCGACACTATACTCGTAAAACAGTTAGATAACTTGTCATCATATATAGACGTAGTCCGTACACTTCTTCATAAAATACATATATATAATCATATTAGTGAATATATACTGAACTTTGTAAGTTCTCAATTATCATGCATAGTAATTAAATTTTTGAAACCGTTATGGATGTGTTTAAAAATACAAATACACATGTGGTACAATAACTGGGTAGTGAATCACGTGTTTCATGTAGTATTAATAACGGTACACTATCCAAATGAGGTCATTTGTACTTTTATATTTGTTTATATTGTAATGATTTCAAGTAAAGAAATTGTAAATAAATGTAGTACTATGATTGCTAAAGAAGATGGAATGTATTTTATTGTATTTTTATGTGTGAAAATTTCTATATACTCAATACTTAAATACTTATGACATCAACAAATGCAATTAATTTATGTAGTCTCAATGTAAACGGTATAAATTTAAAAGAAAAGAGAAATAGGGTTATAGAATGGATTAAAGCGAAAAGAAGTTTAATAACATTTTTACAAGAAACTCATTTTGATGTAGATATAGAAAATGATCTCAATCACAAGTTAGACTATGATGTATTTTGTAGTCACGGGACAACAGCAAATAGTGGGGTTGCAATTTTTATGAAAAAATCGCTCCATTATGAATTGATTAATAAATACAATGACACCGATGGAAGGTTAATACTAATTAATATAGAGATAAACAATACAATCTTTACTCTGGTTTGTATTTATGCACCAAATTGTAGAGGAAGGGCCTTCTTACGTAGACTAATTGATCTCACCATAGGTCATTCCAGCCCTCAATATCATATTACTTTAAATGCGGAATCCAGCGCCGATCTACGAGCTTGGCATGAATTCATAGACAATTTTAACCGAAAATTATGTTTTTTATTTTATACTTGGATCTCTTCAGATACCATAAGACTATATTCTGATGGTGCAGGGGTCCATGGTGGTTATGTCGCTGTGCTTGGTAGTAACTGGTTTACAGGTGAATGGCCACCAGCTATGCAACCCTTTCATATAACTATTAAATAACTTTTCCCAATTGTTCTGGCTGTTGAAATTTTGAGAAATCTTTTGACAAACCATAAATATTATTTTCACTGACAATGCAGTTGTTGTAGACATCATAAACAATACAACATCTAAAGATAAAGTCATTATGAAACTTGTTCGCGTCTAGTTTTGGCAGCTGTAAAATACAATATATTTTTAGAGCTAAACATATTCCAGGAAAACATACCATTGCCTGTGACCTTCTCTCTCGATTTTCATTTCAGATACAGACCCTGGATCGTTTAACTTAACAGAATTTCGTATCGTTTGCGTTTTTCGTTCGTTTCGTTTGCGTGTATCGTTCGTGCGTTTTTCGTTTTCCGTTCGTTTGCGTTTCGTGCGTGTAATTTATTCTTTCGTTTCGTTTATCGTTCACCAGTTTAATTAGACTAATACACGAAACGAAATACGAACGAACGATACACGAAACGAACGATACACGATACACGAAACGAACCCACGCTACGATTTCCAGTTTAAGATAATTACTACAATTTCAATCTTACTATTATTAAAAAATATTTTATTAAAGTGTAAACAAAATTTTACATATACAAACATGTATTTCCTTTATTTACATGTACCAGTAATTTTGTACAATAAGGAAACAACATATTTAATAAATGCATTTTTTTCTATAATTTACTCTAGGACAAATAAACAAGAAATCATCTACATGTATGAAAACAAACGCCTCTGGCAGTTTCACCTGGGAAATACATGCACTGCAGGTGTGAATTGTCAACTCTTACATTTGTAATTTCATTCTAATTAACAATTATATGACCTTTTGAAGCCGCACGCCTCTCGGACAGCTTAACCGAGAAAATAACTGATACACCTATATCTGGTTGGAATTGTCAATTCAGAATCCGAATAATTATAAATATTAATTCTGTATAATTATATAATTATATAAATATAAATTCTGTATAATTATATAATTAAATAAATATAAATTTTGTTTAATTATATAAATAGTAAGTCATATTTGGAAATCAAATATATGAGATTTAAAATTTAATCATAAATATAATTATTAAACACATTGGTAATATAAACTATTTAATATAAATTTTATTATCCTATTACTTTACCGACTAATTTATCATTTATATAAATAACTTGCTTATAAAATATAAGATTACAGAAGTTAATCACATCAATTTGCACAAAAGTCATTCAAATAATAACACGATACTATTCGTGTATTGTGCGTTCGTTTCGTGTATCGTTCGTTTGTTTCGTGTATCGTGTGTTCGCTTCGTGTATCGTGCGTTTGTTTCGTGTATCGTGCGTTTGCTTCGTATATCGTGCGTTTTTCGTGTCGTTCGTGTGAAGCGTTCGTTCGTTTTCCGTTCGTTTCGTTTGCGTTTTTCGTTCGTTGCGTTTCGTGCATAGTGTAAACTTATACGATCCAGGGTATGTAGCTCGCTCTGTAGCCCCATGGTTGACCCCTCAACAAACAACAATTCCAACGCAACTTTTGTCAGTGTAGTTTCAACATTGCTGTCACTATATTTAATCTACATGTATGTTGGTTGTCATAAAATAGATTTTTGGAACAAAACAATCATTTATGTCAACAATATAAATATTGATTTTTTTTTACAAAAATTGTGTTTTTTTAATATATTAAATATCATTGTTTGATTACATGTTAAGAATACTCTTAATCCTAGTGTGATTGTTTACTGGTATAATGATATATGATTCAATTTCTAATTATGCAATTTCGGTAAATTTAGATTATTTCACAGGATTGTCTACTGGTATATGATATATGATGCAATTTCTGTAAAATTTCGGTTATTTCACAGGGTCAGTGCATGATCGATTAATGTGCACTCCTGATTGGTCAACATCTATTTCAACATCCGTGGTCATGTTTCTTTGCAAACCTGCTGCCGAAAAATGTATGTAAATTCACACGGTCAGTGCATGATCAATTAATGTACACTTTTGATTGGTCAACATCTATTCTTAGCATAAGCGGTAATTACCGCACTGACGTACTTTTGCAAACACACTGCTGACCAATTCGGATGTTCGAAATTATATTGGAATGTTTTTAAATCCCTCCCACTTACCACCCAATTTTAATTTAGATCATTATACCAGTTATTTTCAACGGGGCATTTTTTGTCCCCACCTTTGCTATTTGATGTCATTTATTCATTTGATGTTATACAATTATTATATAATTTCAGTCATGCATATGGCAGAATATGGCTCATCAAGCAGTGCGCATGCGCCATATTATGAAGATATCATACTGTTCTTGCTATAAAGAAATATATAGTGACAAATATTTAGAACTAAAATTTCTATAAATGATATAAGATATTTATTTTAATCCGAGATATATTTAAAAAATACAAAGTAACTGCTTTGAATAGATATATTTTAAATTAATATTCATAAAGATTTAAGACAGTCACTTTGCAAATGAAAAAACTCCATAAACTTAATATAGAAACTTAAATAGCTGTCTACATATAGTGGATTTTGTAGGATTTATTATTTTTTAAGCGCATTTCTAAATATGATATTTTTGTATCCTTGATATCATAAAAAAGCTCATACATCGTAGTTTTCAAAAATTCATTTTTATAAAAAAAAATCACTTTTAATTTAGTCGTGTGTTTTTCTTTAAGTTAAAATGGATCCTTTTTTTCCAACATGTTCACTCAAGTTATTCAAGGACAAAATGCACAGTCTCTATATATCTGCTGTAAACAACTAGTTATTGTATATAAATAAAAAGAGATCATAAACTGCCTCATAAAATATAATATCTGTATGTTTGATTTTTAAAATATTTTTAATATTTTTAATTTAATTATTTGTTTTCCTATTGTATATTCACACAATTACGGTTAGATGTATATGCAACTGTTCACTATATAAATATCAAATATCATTTTTATTGGAATTCAATGAAAATGTTGGATCTTTAGCCACTGTCATAAATATAAATTGTCATAATTATTAAATTGCCATTTCCTCAAATACCTTAAAATAGGAAGTATCACCTATTGATAATATTACTGCGATTTATAGTCCGCTCAGAATTTGAGAGGATTAAATGACATGTGTGACAATAAACAAGACTATTCTTGATTAAATATTAGTATATCTGGCATGAATTTATAATTATTATATAATCTTTGGCAATTTAAAACACAACGCCTTAAAAGAGCAAGTTCAATCCATTAAAATTCAGTCTTGCAATTATTTCAATGACGAGTACATACAAATTTCGTAACCGTGTTCAAAAAGAATGGAAAAAACTGTGCTTTGGAGAGCCACTGCCACGTTTGAAGAAGGAACCAATATTCTCCAGAATTGTTTTAGAAGAGACATTCAAAGTTGAAAGACTTATTGTGCAGAAATTTACACCAAAAGAGGTAAGGCATTAATTCAAATATCTAGTTTCAAAGAAATGCGAAACCTTTATATTAGCTGTTAATGCATGAACTCGCATAAAATAAATGAAATTTAGAATTGTTCAAGGTTTTAAAATTATATTTAACCTCTGTTTTAACCCTGTATTAAAATGCTTATTATTTATTTTCTTCTTCGGTTTTTATTTATACTAACATTTTATTTCTTTCAACATTTTAGCAATTACAAATTACACAGAAAGATTTAATTTGTGAATGCAAAAATATCACGATTTTTTTTATTTGAAAGCAATAATGAAAAAAAGCTTCATACTACTATTAGATTAATTTTCATGTGATTTGTGTGTCTAATCACTAAAAATGATTACCTAAGTCTTATTATTATCTTTATTTACCACACTATCACTAGAACTCAATTACATGTAGTGATGTACAGATGGAACTGATTAACACTATTTGCTCACCAGTGTCACTGATAGCAAACAAAATAAGAACAAGACAAACATCATCAATATCCCGCTTTAATTTCTAAAAGAAGGGAAAAAAAGGGGGACATAAATGCATTGGCGAATTAAACAGTAAAAATAATAAAAATAAAAAGTTCCATTCCTATTTTATATAGATATAGCGGTGATCAAGTCGACAGACGTCCGACATCCAGTTTCCATACTAATATGAAAAAAATGATCTTGTGTTTTTGTGCAAAATCAAGATGAAATGTATAATAAAAAATATATGAACATACAAAACACGGTATCGTCTTACTATCTAGGGATGGTTCCGGGTCCGTTCGCCCTAATTCCCGTTCACCCTATTATCTGTTCGCCCTAAAAGTGGGACCCTGATAATTATAATTTATGTAACCACAGTCTCCAACAGACAAGCATTTTCCAATTAAAGAGTATGATCTCATGTCCATGGACTCTGTAACTAACTGACATAACTAATCAAATGTCCATATACTCCAAAAACTATTCTTTTTATCAAACACTTCCAAGATAGCAAATATTCTGCTTGTTTTTGAATAAAATGTAATAAACACAAAAGATCCATTTAAATGTCATTTATTAAAACTTGAGCAAAATAAATGACTAAATATTTACATAAAGTTAGGAGTGTGATTAAAATAACATACATAAATGTAAACAGAACTTAATACACTCCTTAAAACAATAAAGATTCCCAATACAAAAAGGGGTGGCAACTAAAAAACGCCAAAGCCCCAATCCGCAGATTAGGGCAAACGCCACACCCAGAGTATTTGCTAATGAAGATAATTTGTTATCAAATTATTACGGAGATGGTTTAACCTCTAAACTGCTGAATTTAACATATCTTGAAAATTCAATGCATAGAATAAAAGGCGTAAATAATTGTGTATATTGAATGAAGTGAGCCAACTAGTATTACAATTGTGCATGTATGAACTTGACAATTTAGCACAACATGTAATTAACTAACTAAGTCACGTATACAAAAAATTGGTACAATACAAAATGTATGCCATAATCAGATACACGAGAACTGAGCAGACACATTCTGACCTCAGAATAAAAACTATATCTGGCAAGATAATTAGATGTATGCATGCTACACACGAACTGAGCACATAATTACTGACCTCATTAAAATCTACTTAAAAACATGAGTACTGAGCAGACAAAATCTGACCTCAGTGCAAATCCAATTTGAGGAGACAAGTTGTGAACTCAGTCAAAATTATATTAGGCACATAAGACAGTGGTGCTGAGCAGACAAATGCTGACCCAAGATATAGATAACATAACATAAATCACAAAACCCACTAGTAAAAATTTAGTTCTAGCATAAGACGCAAGTACTGAGCAAACAAATTCTGACCCCAGTTTGATGTCTAGACCACTCGAACTGCCACTATACTTTAAATGAATGTATCCGTATGTATTTCTGGACTGCATTTGAGTTCCATCGACCTACTTTATGGATATAGGCTTCCGAATACCCTAAGTTTACAAAATGGGTGGCTGCCCCAATTCAAAAGGAATGACCTAGATATAATTTTGGGTCCATGCCAAGGAACTTTAATATTTGTGAAAGTCTCCCTGCTACAAAATTGTGTTTTACAGGAGACCCGTCCTGGAATTGAAAAAATGGCCCAATTTTAGGACAAAATCTATGTATATAGATATGCAAAGCTAAAACTGGGCACAAATCGCTGATATCCTGACTTGAAATTGATATTGTTATTGGTTGATTGTTTTTCATACTTTTGTAATGACGTAGAGTAATGTTCGCACTTGATGGGCGACCTTTATCATAATAAATGAGAACATCCGACTTCTGTAGCACTTTGCACTTGGAATCTGGATCCCTGACTAAAATTTCTCCTAGCCGTAAAAATGCATTAAAAGCCAGTAAAAATGTTGCCTTTAATAATACCTGGTGGTAGGGGTCAGATACACAAAATTTTAGGGCCCCAATCAACTTGATCAAAATGTCTTAGTTATTGGTAAGCGAGTATCGGACCTACTTGACAAATTATTACAGCCTTTCAATAATTTGCGAACTATGAAAGATGACGTAGGGTCAGGACAGCTAGCTAGTTTATGTATGTATCTATTAGCTGATGTATGTGATGTTATGGTTGACGAACTATATTGCCTTGCATAAAGGTGTCCAATAAAATTGCATACTTGAATAACCGAGAGAGGCAGACCTTTAGGAGTTGGTATACAAATTTGAAAATGTAATTGCCAACTTTTCTTATACGACTTCCTTGCTGATGCTGACAGTGAATGTTGTAGTAACGTGAAAACCTGAGCGTTCAGATGTGGAGCAGGTGATCCGAGATTGCTGTTCGCTGTGGGGCTAACCATGGTGCTAAAGCACAGGCTTTCTGAAATTGAGAACGAGACAGGTGGTCAGCTATGACATTTGTTTTTCCTTTAATATGTTTAGCTCTAAACATAATATTGTAAGTTAAAGCTGCTACCACTAAACGACGCACACGACGCATTAAAGTTTTATCTTTGCAAGTTTGTTTGTTTATTTCTTCGACAACTGCCATGTTATCTGAATAAAACATGATTTTTTCATTTTTCAAATGATTTCCCCACACCTCCAAGGCTAGCACGATAGGAAACAACTCTTTAATGGCAATCTGGAAGTTTTTCATTATATTTGACCATGCACCTGCTAGCCACCAACTGCCGAATACTGCAGCAAAACCTACGTTTCCAGAAGCGTCAGAATATAAATTCAAGCTTTCAGATGACTGCCAATGGTCTTTAAGAAAAACTGACTTCCCATTAAAATTCTGAATAAAAGTCTTCCAAGCGCCAATATCTGCTCTAGCCTCACAAGTCAACCTTATTTTATGAAATGGATTAGTTACGTTGACTGTTAAATCTATTAACCGGCGTAAAAAGGCCCGCCCGGGACACACTACATTACAGGCAAAATTCAATAGACCTATCAAAGATTGAAGAGAGCGAAGGTTTATTTTCTTTTTGTTCTGTGCATTTTCTAAAGCGTTTCTTGTTTTAATTTTTTTTTCAACCGGGAGACGGCACTCTAATTTTATGCTGTCGAACTCTATTCCATAGATTACAATTGTAGTTGTTGGTAAAATGGTCTTTTCGGGCTTCATTGGTAACCCAAGACGTGAACATAAAGAGGAAAACAGTTCAAATCAAGCAGAAATTTGTCTGAATTTGGAGGTCCAACAAACAAGAAATCATCTATGATGTGAGACACACCAGAAGCACCATACTTATTTTCCATTATCCATTGTAAAGAAGATGAAAATGACTCAAATATTTGACATGACGAACTTGCGCCCATAAGCAAACATCTGGCGTAATAGAACATATTATTCTAGGTAAACCCCAGCAAATGATAATCTGAGGGATGAATGGGGACGAGACGGAAAACATGTTCTACATCACATTTTGACAGCAGGCAATGTCTACCAAATTCTTTTATCAATTTAATAACCGTATCAATACTATCATATTGGACTGTTGAATTTTCAGGAGGAATATGCGAATTAATCGAGTTTCCTTTTGGGAAAGATAGATCGGTAATAAGTCTAAATTTTCCTGGAATATTCTTTGGTACGAGTCCTAGTGGTGAACAAAATAAGTCTTGGAGTGGTGGGTTTAAAAATGGTCCCGCAAATCTATTTTTTAGGGAATCCTTAGCCAATTTAGTGTATACCTCATGTTTATTTTCTAAAGCTGACTTATGATTCTTTACAGCAGAATGCTGTTCTATAGTACCTGTGAACCCCAGTTTAAAACCATAACGAAAACCTGATACTAAATAATTTGCATGGTTTCTGTCATATCCTTTTAACTCAAACTCCAGAACGTGTGCTTTTAGTGGAGTTGGTAGGGGGTTTAGGGATGTTTGAACTGGTAGTATTGTTGATGGATTTAGTGCAGAGAGCTTGGGGATGGGATCCTCGACATATCTTGCAGGCATGTTTGAAAGGGCAGGGGTTGTTAACACATTTCCGCTGTAAGTTGAATGCAAAACATTTTTTGGGGCCACGAAAAATTGTCGACTGTCTGTGAGTGTTATTGTTCTGCTGGGCATTAAAATTGTAACTTTTTTGTTGGCCACTATATTTTTTGTTCATAGTGACATTGTACAATTCGTCAACTGGTTTTTGCCATGCTGGCAGGTGAGTTTTGCGCAGGCGACGAAATTGGTCATCGTAAAATCTCCAAGCCTCGTCACCTTTGCTTATTTTGATACCCTTAATAATCTCCATATATTTAAGCATATGTGCGGCCTGGTCTGGGTATTTTTCTAAGAAAATTCCCATATATATATGGAATGCTGATTGCCACTCAGAAAACGTTAGTGGGTCCTTTGATTTTGAAGGTTGCAAATTTTGCACTAGGAGCTGATTTTGAGAAATGGACAGTGATACATTTTCATCGGGCATATGTGAGACCAAAGACTTCAAATCAATGTATTCATTTAGCCAAATTCTGCTTTTAATTTTTAGTGAAGCATTAGCACCAAGGGGAATACCTAGGCTAAGATCTTTATTAATATTACAATTACCTAAACTAGTTGGCTCACTACTAAAAATTGAATTAACCAGAGCAACTAAAGAATTTGACTGCCAATCATTATTTGGTAATATATTGTTAGTTTGAGTACATGTAGGTTGTATAAATGAACTGTTGGTAGCTGCTGCAGTCTGATGAACACTGACATTCTGTTGAGAAGGCACATGTTGACTTGTTGATTGAATATTCATATTACTGTTGACTGACTGATCGGACGATAATGGCGGAAGTAAATATGCAGTTTGAGCTTCATCACATGAATTTGAATCTCCTGTTGACACTGTTGATGTATTTGCTATTGCGGAATTGTTCTGTTGCTTTATGATTTCAGACGCCAATTTTGAACAATCTATAGCCAGTGGTTATGATGAAGTATTACATGTATTAAAAACCGAATTATCATTGTCCTGCTCTTCTGTTTCTGTTTCAATAATCCTTTGAGAATATATTGACTGTCGTTGTCGTACAGGTCTCTCAGAAGCAGTTGAATTTGCATTGTCAATGCGTTGTCTCTTTTTGGGCGGCATTGTCCAATCAAATGGCACACTGTGTAAAAGATAATAAGTATATAATGTACAATTATATATTAAAAAAACAGTCTTTGTACTGACCCATTCAACCACAAGTATGCGAAAGTAAGCAAATGCAGGTGTACCCAGTACACTAACTATAATTATTATGACAGATATTTTACTCATCAAAGTACATCTGTAGCCAGAGACAAATTATTAAACAGAGTACACAGTACTTGCCGTGCGCACTGGCATTTTGATAGAAAGTCTACCCTGTACACTAAATGTAATAATAACACATTTGTAGCAGCATGAACCTTGTACGCACCTACTACAATGTGTGTATTTAACAACAGTTATTTAAAAAATGCTCAATGTGTACCCTGTACACAAATAAATTGTAATATAAAACATGAGTACCCTGTACACAAATAAGCAGTAATCAGTAACATGAGTACCCGGTACTCAAATGTGTACCCTGTACACAAATTACATATAATAACAACTATACACTGAACCGCAAAAGAAACGTCGCATCTTAAAACATTGTTTTTAATACCGAAATAACCATTAAAAATGTTATTTTTGAAAATATATGTGTTGATTAACACACAAGGTAAACGTCAGCCACATTTAAAGGAAATTTCCCCTTGGGTGATTTTTATCTGATGTTGTAGAATACTCGAATCTCCCGCACCTTCGTGGGAACACTTTGCGGTAAAAATTTTGAATGGTTAAATGCTCACGATTTTCCTGCTTCGGTATGGGTATAAAAGGCTTGAAAATTTCAATGAATGTCAGTATCCGTTTTGACACCGAAGCTATGCCACGTTTGAATCCACAACAGGGAGAACAAGCCATAGGCAGACTGCATGCTGGGCAACCTGCTAGAGTGATTGCCAATGACTTCAACTGTAATGTCCGGACAGTTGAACGTCTGCGGGTATGTTACAACGCCACAAACAACACGAATGACCGACCACACTGCGTTAGATCACATGTTACCACCTCTCGCCAGAACATGTTAATGGTCCTTCAACATTTGCGGAATCGGTTCACCAGAACTATTGAAACTGCACGACAGACTGTTGGAACACATCAGCGACCAATAAGTGCTGATACGGTTCGCCGTCGATTAATTGCCAGCAATCTCAGATGTTACCGTCCTGTCAGGGGACCTGTCCTTACGCCCAGACACCGACAAGAGCGTCTTCAATGGGCATTGCAGCGACAAAATTGGCGTAACCAGCAGTGGCATAACGTCATCTTCTCTGACGAAAGCCGTTACTGCATCTCAACCGCAGATGGCAGAACAAGATTGTGGAGAAGGCGAGGGAAACGATATGATGACAACTGCATGATGGACAGGAATGCGTAAGACGGTCCAAACATCATGGTATGGGGTGGCATCGGACTCAACGTGAAACTTGGTCTAGTTATCTTTCAGAATCTTGGCCCGGGGACAGGCAATGGAGTAACAGCTACCCGTTACATCGATTAAGTTCTGAGACCGCATGTTGTGTCGTATTTCCCACGTCATCAAAACAAGACGCTCCAGCAGGATAATACGCGTGCGCATACAGCCAAGGCAACACGAGACTTCTTGCAGCAGAATAACGTAAATGTTATGAACTGGCCAGATTTGAACCCTATTTAACATCTGTGAGACGAAATTCAGAGACGGTTGAATGCAGAGCAGCCAAGCCAGACAACTGCAGCCGAACTTTCGGTAGCATTTCAGAGAGTTTGGGCATGCATTCCTATTGCATTCATCAATCACCTGGTCAACTCTATGTATCGAAGATGTGCTGTTGTGATTAACGCTTGTAGTGGAAATACTCGTTATTAACGGAAGTGGAATTAAAGCATCCAAATGTTGTAGTTTTGCTTTATTGAGACATTCGATATAACTTCATAGCCTAGAGACAATAAATCCACCATTCAAACAATGTAAAACGAATTTATTTTATGTTTATTGTATTTCAAAATACATGTCTGTGATTGTGTAATTTGTTGCGACGTTTCTTTTGCGGTTCAGTATATATAACCCGAGTACCCGGTACACAGTGCGTACCCCGTACACAAATATATATAACAGTAATATAAAACGGGAGTACCCGGTACTCAACGTGTACCATGTACACAAATATAATGACATTAATTTACAACATGAGTACTTGGTACGCTGTGTAATTTGTCCCGTTTGTTTAGCAATGTTTAATGTACACCAAGGTACAAAATGTAAGTCTATTTATGAAAAGCTAAATCATGAACCTTACCTAATAATTAAATAATATTGCTGGCATGTAATACAGCTGTTCTGACACTTCTGTGGTATTCTATCATACCCTGCTGGTTTAAATGTGTCCCATCTGCATGTAAGTGTGATTGGTCTTTCCAAAACCCTCGATGGTGCCAAAATATTAGATGAGGTTGATCTTGAACTAAGCCGTGGATACAGTTGTTGCACTCAGTCACCTTTCTATTATAATGTTCGCCCACTTTCTTAGGATTTCTAAATAACAATTGTCCAATTACTATTATTGTTACGTCTTGGCTTAAAAAATTGGCAAAAGATACAATGTCAGTTGCTGTTTTTTCTGCTGATTGAGTAGAAAGGTCGTTGCCTCCGATTTGCAGGTACACAATTGTTACTCTTGAATTACTAAAGTAGAACAAATCGGGTCTTTCATGTATCAATCTGCTGACTGTAAGACCTCCTTTTGTCCTTGCGAAAATCGAAAATTGTTGTCTGTATAAGCGCAGGTTTGAGTAATACGGATTGTTCATAAAATCATCCAGTCTTCTTATAAAGCTGTGACCCAACAAACACACATTGACATAGTTCATTTTACGTCATCACAATACTTGTCCAGTGTTGTGAATAAAAGTGTGTACTACGTCACGACTAAATAAATAAGTAGGTCAATCAATCCTATCCAAATTGACAATCGCCATTTTATAACTGGTGACCACTGGTCAATTGATCGATATTTTGTCCACAAACAGGCGGAATAAAACGTTCTCCTTTTGCCAAAACACGTAGCTAATGATAAAGAATTAACGTATATATATATATCCAGTTACAAATCTCAATGGCATATAAAAAATAAAACAAAGTTTGTGGATAAATGAAACGTGACTTCACTTTCTAATTATGTAAGTGAACAGTGGCACGTGACCTATTCCTTGAATTTGACTGGTTACTAGTATTTACTAATCCAAAAATAGAATCATAACACAAAATGTATTGATGAATTAAATTACTCAACTGATAACAAAGCATGAAACTATTGTTGCATAACCAAATAAGACCACAATTCCTTCTGTGTTAAATAAAAAAATTCATGGGATGAAATATAATTATGTAGGATATTGAAAATAATAGAAAAATAAGTGATATTTGATTGCTTATAGATATTAAATTGAGAATTTTTTAATATGTGGCATGCGAAAGTTAAACATTTCAGTCCTTGGAATAAGTGAATCCAGACTCAGAGTCTGTAGAAAATGTAGGATATCAAAAATAATTGAATTATAAATGATATTTGATGGTGTAATTAATTTATTGATAATAAATTGAGAGATTTTAAATATGTGGTATGTTAAAGTGTATGTTTCGATAATGTCAAGACTACTAGTGCATAATTACAGAACCAAAGCCATCAATGAATGAAAATAAAGAGATCAAAGATAAACAATAATCCCCAATCAATAATCGTAAGTAAGTAAGTAAGTAAGTAAGTATGTAAGTAAAACTTTATTTCAATTTGGCATGTAATATAAACAATCAAAAACATAAGCTCTTGAGAGCTTTTTACCGAATATAAAAACAAATACATTAATATTAAAACAATGCAATCAGCATGCAATTACAATATTAAAACATATCATGCAGGCAAAAAGCAGAAAGGGGGCTGTAAAATAATCATGAACAGAGGTCCATGTGGCAAGTGTCTCGCTGTCACCCTGTTCAGGATTACCATACAGTCACTCCATTTCAACATAAAAGCAGTACAAAACAAGCCAAGCATGAAGCTAAAAACAAGCAAAAAGCAACTAAAAAACAGAAATTTAGACATTTAGTAATTTCCATAAAAATTATTTAACACCATTTAAAGAATAAAACTTTGAACATCTAAAAAATTGAAATTTTCATAAAAATTTAAAAAGAAAGACATAGCATTACTAATAATTAAGAGATCTAATATATATATATATATATATATATAGGAAAAAAAACATTGATCGTGAATCGGAAGCGAATTCTTTCGAAACAAATACTTTCAAACAAAGACCGTCAGTAGAAACACTTAAATTGAGGCAAGAAAAATAAATTAGGCTTTTTATTTACAAGCAGAGCATCGGCAATCAGAACCAGTCCAGGACTGAATAAGGCTCCTAAAATGTGCGAAACTATTTTGTAATTATGAAATCAACAATCATTAATTTCAATTAAGCATTTCAAAACAATATACGTAATAATTGCTTGAAAATAACTTAATTAATTTCCAAAAGCTCATATATGTTTTCTTTAAATAAATATTTTTCTATATATCATTACTTTTGTATTTTAAATAAAAATATCCATTATGTTCATTAAAATACTTTTTAATAATCAGGGCGAACGGGCCAACTTTCAGGGCGAATGTGTAATTAGGGCGAACGAACCCGATACCTCCAGGGATGGGGGGAGGTCTGGTTAATGAGGATGGAAATTTCAATATACATTTGTATATATTTATTTATTTATTTATTTCAGGGCACATCGTATCTAGTAAAAGGGGACGGTTATCCATATACTGAGACAACCTGGAAACCACAGTTACACATTGATCAAGATTCTCTACTCCAATATTTTCCCCAGACAATCCACCATCACCGTTTACTATCAGCAGCCAACACCCTAGAGGACACAATTCAAGATCGACTTAGACGAGGCAACAGAAAAAATACTGCTATAGTCAGATTTGACATGGACATTTTCAGACATTGCTTTCAGAGCGATAAAGCCGTAATATTGATTTCTACAGGTGACTTTTCAAAACTTCCTTTAAGTGACAGCTGGTATTACAAGATTGGCCAAAACGGAACTGGCATGAAAATCAAATTCCCTATTTTGCTGACACCGAAGCTGCGTATGAGGAAGATATATCTTAGAATTGAAAACGAGGTCGTTTTGAAAACCAAGCCACTTGAAACACTATGTGTAACTTCTTTAACCTGTAACTTCTGAGTGAAGTGTTATATATATCTATATATATTATAATAATATACTCTAGATACATATCTGTATATATGCTTAACGCATACAATTCTTTTATTATACTATTACAACTTCAGGATGTTCTATAAATGAAAATGTGAACATGTCCGACCACTTGTCACCATACAATGAATTGAAATTCAAAAGCGCTGTTAGCTTAGATGGATTCCCTGGTTAAAAGTATACGGGATTGTGGTGTAACTTTTAGTGTGTGGTTCAGTAAAGACCGGGGCGACTTAGACTGGACATCTTTGACTGGCAATGCAATGAAAAGGGTGACAAAAAAATTGCCAGATAAATTAATGTTCGTAATACACAATGACACACATGATGCTACGGTAAAATTATGGAACATCTTTTGGAAATTATACTCTTTTGTGTGTTCTGATGAAGTTGAGAGGAGAACCGCCGAACAGATATTTTCCGAAAGTCAATCATTTATTGACAAATTTCTTAAACTGTGTTTAACGCAGCGAAAAGGATATTCGTGTACACATGTGACCCCTTATATGCACTGCTTAGTGCACCATGTACCATACTTTATTTTTCATTTTGGATCTCTTAGAAAATTCAGCGGACAACCTACAGAAAAAATAAACGACAATATTAAAGCAGTATACCATCTCAAGACAAATCACCACGACTGTGCCGTTGATGCAATTAAAGTCCAGAAGCGTCTTGAATTAACAACTGATTTTGGAAGATCAAAAAGAAATTATAGCAAAGCAGATGACGACTTTTGGGAATATGGAAAACAGGAAATCCATGCTCGGAAAAGACGACATATTCTGCAAGAAATCGATATTGCAAATGTTACGAACACCAAAAAGACGTTCCCAAATTTAGACGAAATGACTGATATTGAACTAAAACAGAAATTAAAGGAATGCGGAATTGCTAGTAAAGTTCGAAAGCGTGAAAAGTTAATTGTCATGTTGAAGAATGTATTATCATGTGATCAATCTTCATAAAAATTTAATGTTTTATTGTGTTAAACAGTCAGAACCCAAATTTAAGGTGGAAGACCTAGTACAATTTTCAAATCATCTCAACATTTTTTTTATTAACTATTTTTATACACAATGTAATTTTCGTGATATCTAAACAAAATAAAATGGTAGCTGATAATGAATAAACCCATTAGATCAGTCCCGATGTTTACGTTATTTCAATCAATATGAGAGTATATGGAGTTAAAATGCATTTTTTTCTATAAATCTGCATTTTCATCTTTTAGAGCTTGAAATAAATGTATTATTAATGTCATTTTTTACAATGTAAAAGAACAGGCAACTCATCTTTCATGGCATATATAACAAGACATGAACAGTCTGTTTTGTTTTTCAGCATACGACCTTTATTATTTAGGAGATTGTGCTAACTTATTCTAAGTTTAGTTATTAATTTTCTCTTACACAAGTTAGAAAAGGTTATATATGATTTTAAGTGAAGCTCTTGTTTAATGTTTTTTGTTGTTGTTGTTGTTTTTGTTTGAAATACAATTATTCGTTCACAGCTGTAAACATTATTCACATATAAAATACCCGCCCCCCCCCTTTTTTCCATCCGCTAAATTTCTTATTCGTTAATTCTGTAACATGTACATACATATTGTCAATAGATAGATATACAGCATGTGACTGAGTCAATAAACTAGACTGTTAGATCATACAGAGATAACTTTTGACACATATCTGAAAATTAGATGTAGATGCCACTCGTCATTTTTCTCTCCGGTCGTATTTGTACAGTGTTATTGATATTATGATGTTAGCGACTGAATGTATAGTTGAATACTTTGCTATTAAATAATAATTTATTTTACATTCTTTATTTATTATTTATTTTAAGATATGAAATAATATATTTGTTGTAGTGACTAAATTACAATTTGTGTGCTTGGATCAAATAATAACATCAAAATTGCTGTGATCTTGTACAAATACTTTTGATCATTTGTTTGGCTGATTAATGGTGCTTACCGCCACTTTCAACAACATTTCAGTTACATCGTGCCGGTCAGTATTTATTGGTGGAGGAAACCGGAGAAAACCACCGACCAGTGGCAAGTTACCGACAAACTTTATCACGTAATGTTGTACAGCTCGCCCTGATCGAGATTCGAACTCACAACATCAGTGTTGATAGGCACTGATTGCATAGGTAGTTTTAAATAAGTAAATCGAACTACCATATGATCACGGTCACGACGGTCCCTACTTTTGATCGAAGCGTATACATGTTGGATATATTCACCATCGAAAGGGAATATTATAATTTATAGTTTGCAAATTGTGTTCGTAGTCAAATATTGTATGCGAACTCTAAAGACGAGATTTTGATTGGTGAATTTAATTTTTTCAGTTATATCATGGAGAGTACAAATCATGTTTCAACGAGATGATATCCGCTTTGTACTATAGACAAACACGCTTAGTTGGATCTTTACAATGCCATCTCACTGGAACACGCTTTCGCTCCTTAATGCTGCGTGCTTAACAGAGAAGCAGCAAATACCAATTTTATAAATCTTTGGTTGGACGCGAGCGGGACTTTAACTAGATACGATAATGTAATCCTCATTCCGCTTGTGCTCCATTTAGGGTTACGAATCGATCCCATTCAACGTATGAGAGCAGCTCCCGGAGTGATTCACACCGGGCGTTTTTTTTGTCCTAATTCCGTTGTAAGTGGTTGGAAAAATTAACGGGGGTGAAATATAAATATATTTAGGTAAACCTTGAGGTGTTTAATAATCGCTGCAGCAATCCATTGTAGACTTATATCCGTCTGAAAATTTGAATGCATGAAATCTTCTTTCTGTCTGACATTTTGTTTACAAGTTGCTAGTTCACGCGCACTTGCCTCGTTTTTGAGATATCCTTATTTGGATCAATTTTATAGCAAAACCGACTTTTTCGTAGTAACAATTTCCATATTTGGCATATATGGAAAGCTCCGCCCATCGCGAGGGTCTACGTAAGGTGTTATGGCGGACAAGTAACAATTTTCAAATACGAAACCGGTCTTGAAGAAAGAAACAGGGATTGTAACACTTATTTCGTATCACCATTACTTAAAAAATGTTGGGAATAATAAGATATGACCAGATATGCAAAAAGATAGTTGATATATTCACGGAACGAAAATTTTAATTTGCTCCCATACGTTGAATGAGTTCGATTCGTAACCCTAAATGGAGCACAAGCGGAATGAGGGCTACGTTATCGTATCTAGACTCTAACCTAACCCGCAATCGAGGCGAGCATGTTAACCATTACCAGGGCATATGAGAGAAAAAACCAAACAAAAAGAAACATACAAAATAAGAAATATATACATGTACTAACCCCCAAAAGAAACTAACTTTTTTTTTAATCATTCGATAAATGACAAACAATAATTGATTGATTGATTGATTGATTGATTGATTGATTGATTGATTGATTGATTGATTGATGTTTAACGTCAATAAATAATTGAAAATGACCGACAAATGAAATGTAGTATGCAGTTAGTGATTTAAGTGGGACAGGGGAAGTTACTTACAGAACAAATGAATTAAATTACGATGTGATGTGACACTCTATATCTCTGTATATATTTACACAAACATGTATGCGATAATCCCGATTTATCAATTTGATTAAGAGTAACCTCCCTTTATTTAAGTACGAGTTGTCTTGCTTCAATGACACATATTCTGCCATATGATTATGTTATATTATGTAACAATTTTATATATACAATTTATTGCAATTTATGATAATGATTAAATGACCTTTTCCACAAATCAGTGTTTGTTTAATTAAGCAAATTAGCTATATTTAATCTACAGGAAAACTAAATCGGGAAAGAAATCTGGGGGTATAGCTTTAGGTTTTAAAGAACATTTTTCCGACAAAATATCTCCTGTAGAAACCGAATGTAGATTTGTATTCTGGTTTAAAGTAAGTGCTGATCTTTTAAATACGAACGGAGATGGCCTTTTTTGGAATTGCATATATTCCACCCGAATACACATCTTACTCCTCCGATGATGCGTATCGGGAAATTCAAAATGAACATCTAATGTTTTCTCCAAATTATGAATGTGTTTGCCTACTGGGTGATTTCAATAGTAGGACGGCAACTGATGATGATTTTATATTTATAGATGATGATGACCCC
>MJUT01010277.1:6489-20744 GCA_002080005.1 Gigantidas platifrons | reverse complement strand
TGGGCGATCCAATAGTAGAACTACCACTGGGCGATCCAAAGCTGTTAGCTGTATTTCAAAATCAGCCACTTCTTACAACAGAGTCTTTTATCCAATTTACTTGTGACAAACACTTCACAGCGAATTCAGTGTACATTTCTCGCTATGCCATGACCATCTCTGAAATACATAAATAGAAAATCAGTTCTTGTTCTCTTGGGAGGGTGGGAGGATTTCAGTGATTACTGCTCCAATTATATGGCACGAAATGAGCGTGGCAATGGAGCACACCGCTTGTATATCTTGAGGTCGCTTATTCCCTCAATAACTTAGTAAATGAAATTAATTGCAAGTCGTAATTTAAATTAAATGTTGTCGAATAATGTAATAAATTAATTTAATTTATTCATCAATTAAATTGTATTATTAAATATTTTCTCGAAGTTTCAGTTCCATCAGTTATTCAATACCATGAACAAATAAAATGAAACGCCCAACAAAAGATGCTAGCTCAATCATTCCAAGTATTCATGTAAACCTTCTCTATATACCAATAACGCTAAATTCACAATTTGTTTACCATCTCAGCTGTGATCAATCAAACCTCAATATCTGATATTCAATCCAGATTCAAGTAGCTCAGTTATTCAAATTTTAATTCAACTAATTCAAGTAAATTCAATGCAAAATAAAACAATTCATGTTTGGCTGGTAATTTGTCATGGCTTTATTATTTCAATATTTCAATTAACAATTCAAAAATTGTCCATCACAAATGATGAAGAATAAATACTAATGGGCGATCCAATAGTAGAACTACCACTGGGCGATCCAAAGCGGTTAGCTGTATTTCAAAATCCGCCACTTCTTATAACAGAGTCTTTTACCCAATTTACTTGTGACAAACACTTCACAGCGAATTCAGTGTACATTTCTCGCTATGCCATGACCATCTCTGAAATCATTCCAAGTATTCATGTAAACCTTCTCTATATACCAATAATGCTAAATTCACAATTTGTTTACCATCTCAGCTGTGATAAATCAAACCTCAATATCTGATATTCAATCCAGATTCAAATAGCTCCGTTACTCAAATTATAATGCAGCTAATTCAAGTCAATTCAATGCAAAATAAAACAATTCATGTTTGGCTAGTAATTTGTCATAGCTTTATTATTTCAACATTTCAATTAACAATTCAAAAATTGTCCATCACAAATGATGAAGAAAAAACACTAATGGGCGATCCAAAGCGGTTAGCTGTATTTCAAAATCCGCCAATGAGAATACTTTCACTCAATATAAGTTGAAAGTATGAACACTGCCAAGAAATTTAGAAATACAGTTGACAAATTACCAGCTTAGTCATGAGGATAAATGTGAGTGTGTGTGTTGGAAAATAATGTTTATAAAGCACATTGTATGTTATTAATGAATAGGTCATTGCCTATAAATGATAGATGTACCCCGTCATCAAAGTCGGGATGTTTTAAAATATAACACTTGTGTCTCAATAGATGCGATCTTGCAAAACGATTGACACGTTTTCTAGTTCTGTTCATTTTGACCACATTAGGTGAAGTTCGCCACTTCAATCTTGGCATACTATTCGACCAAATAATTGCGGTACCAGGTAATTCAAACAATATATGAGCAAATGCCACTTTCATCTGGTGTATAATTAAACCGCAAGGGGTTTTCTTCGAATTTCCTATATCATTTCCCCCACAGTGTATCATAATTGCATGTGGTAATCCATAACAATTTAACAGACCTGAGATCAGCGACATCAAATTTTCCCATTTCATGCCTCTCATTCCTACCCACACAAGCTGAACATCGCATTTCTCCAGGCCAAGGTTTGCACCAGTTGGTCTGTTACTGGTGTGTTCAAATGCATTTTGTATTAAGGAACTTCCCGCTATCCACACTATTTTCATTCCTAAAAAATACTAAAACTGAATTAAAATCGGATATGCTGTTCATAAGAGTTTGACAAACACCGACCCCTTTTTTGAATTTCTTCATCACTATAACATAATTTTGATAAATAAGTTGCTGCACCTAGTCGGAAGGAGTGCGTATTAATCTTGTCAGTAGTATAACCCATAAATTTGAGCGATGCATGTAAAACATGCACAAACTGTTTCCTTGTTAAAGTTGTTCGGTTCACATGACAGAACAATGGACCATCAAAAACTGGTCGAATCTGTAGATATTCTTTTAAAACATTAAATGTATAGAATTGCATATCATTGTTTGGCTCAATTGTTATAACAGAAGACCTGTCCATTTGATCTGTTTTCGAGTATTTTAATTTAAGTGTTAGGGTTTGGTCTATATTGCTAATATGCAGATCTGATACTTTAATTACTTTCTGTACTTCTGAAGAATTTGGACAGGTAAATTCGCCTACCCTCAGTAGGGCAGAAAATGCAAAATAAAATGCAGCAGTGAACATTACTGCTTCGTATTTTGATGAACAGGTATGTGACAAAGCTTTCGGAATTTTTTTTATCATTTCGATACTGATTGGACGCCGTACATCTGGTACGCCATATAGTCTAGTCATGCCTTTCAACATTTGCTTGCTTATAAAAGATTGTGTGGTGTCTTTAATATATTTGCATTTCAATGCAAAGCCTAAAGCTGCGACATATGATTTTGCGGTAGAGGGAGAATACGACTTATTTGCTAAATATGCAATAAAATTTGCAAAATGCCAAACAGGAGGAGGCCATATAGAAGACATGTTGTGCATTGCGCGAAATTCGTTAAATGATTTCAGTCCATTCTCATAAGATGTCCAAGTGTTTTGTGCTAGGGATACTTCAAACAATGCGTTTGCATCTAGTACAAAAGGCTCCCGAATTCTGCAGGAACTTGACATGGGTAAAGCTCGTCAAATGGCACCAACTTCCTGAATCGTTCGACCTGCCCACGAGAAATAAAATCAGCAATTGTGTTTTCTTTTGATGAAGTATGTTTTGATTTCAACTGAATGTTAAACTTTAAGGTACAATAAATTATGAATCTCAGTAGAGACATAACAGTTTCCGATTTTGATCTCTTGCTATTTAAGATCGAAACGACAGCTTCGTTATCTGAGAAAAACATGACTTTTTTATTTCTAAATTCCTGACCCCACAAGAATATAGCCAGGGAAATTGGTATTAATTCAAGATAGGTTATGTCCCTTAATAATGGAGTAGATATCCATTATGTAGGCCACCGCAGATGTGCCCATTTCCCAGCATAAAAAGCACCACACCCTTTTGTTTCACCACCTGCACTATCTGTATATAGCTGCAAATCGTAATTAGTAGACCATGTTTTTTTCTGGAATGTATGTCAAGCCATTGAAATTGTGAAGAAACTCTTTCCAAACGAACAGATCACTTTTCATAGAATTGGTTACACGAATAAAATGATGAGGTTTAGATGCTTTACACAGTGATGCGTATATTCGCCTTGAAAATGTTCTACCTGCAGGGAGTGCTCGTGTGCAAAAGGCCAATGAACCAGCAAGGTACTGAAGATGTTTAAGCGTCACTTTTTTGCTGTTCAACATAAGCAAAAAATTTTCACAGAATTCATCAATTTTGTCCTTTGGAATTTTGATTACCATTTCTTGTGTGTCAATGGTAAGACTCAAATATTCAATTTTCGTTGATGGGCCAACAGTTGTTTCCTCTGCAACATGGGCGCTTAAACGTTTACAAACCGAATATAAAGTCCCCATTAAAATTGGCAATCATTTGTACCATGTTTTCCAGCGAAGAAAAAGTCATCCAGGTAATGGTCTAGGTTCTTGCTATTACTCTCATGTTTTACAGCCCATTCAACAAATGAAGAAAACTTATCAAAGTAAGCACAAGACTGAGATAGCCCCATAGGGAGCATTTTATCAATATAATAATTCCCATTAAGCTTAATGCCCAGCAAATCAAAACAGCCTGGATAAATAGGTAACAATCGAAAAGCCGATTTTACATCACACTTTCCACAAAGAGCATTTCTCCCTAACCTTTGTACAATTGAAACCGCGTTATCAAACGAAGAGTACTGAACTGTTGAATGTACCTGATCAATGTATGAATTAATTCCCTGGCCTAAAGGGTGTGAAAGATGTGTAATAATCCTAAGCCTCCCGGTTTTCTTGGGAATAATTCCAATGGGACTGCATCTTATATTAGAAATTGGCCTTTGGCGAAATGGTCCAATAATTCTGCCTGAATTTATCTCACTTTGAAGTTTTTGTATTGCAACTTGTGGGTGTTGATAAACAGATTTAAGATTTTTACAGTCCAATGGGGTACGCGGACCCGTATAATGAATTCGGAATCCATATCGAAAACCATTTTCTAAAATCACGGCATTGTCACAATCGGGATATTGATTCAACATATGACATAACTCATCAATATTAATGGAAGATTTACATAGCGACCATATTGTTGTATTGTTAACTGCTTCTGAAATGACATAAACACACTCACAAGTGCTTACAATTATCAGTTAAAGTGATAAGCTTCTCAAATTAAATTACAATTGAATTTTTAAGTAAATATGATGAAACTATTGATATATCAACGAGTTTGTTTTGAGATACTACTATAAGGCATTTCAAATTTTGCGGGAGACCGAACTCCTTTAGATTTTTCATCAGTTTAATACTAAGAATTTCTAAATCAACTTGGCAAATGTAATTGAAATTTCTGAAATCATATCCGGATTACTTCATAAGATGAGGATAAGAAATCGGAGGGTCAATGTGTCAAGCTAAGGTATTTGTATGGATAAAACCAGAGGAGTTCGAAATCTTGCATAAATCCTAAAGACCTGAGAAGCATATCTCCTTAATATCAAGTTGTATAAACACTTGTTTTCCAGACCTTATCAATAATCAATTATTTCAATGGCGGTCTTGGTTTGATTAAATGATTGGGCCTTTGTAAACCGTTGACATTTAGGTTATACTTTTGATTAATTTGAACCTTGTTTAAATTGTATGTACCTTGACCTAATTTGCCAATACAATACATACTTGGATGCTGCAATTGACATTTTAGACAACAGAAGTTGCGATAAAACGCAACCAGAGCTCACCATCAATACTATTTCATGCCCTGGTTGGATTTCTCGTTAATCTCAACCTAAACTGTTGGTCATCTACTAACAACATACAGGTGGGATTTTCTTCTTCAACATTTCTTATTACTGGTATATACTGAATTAATTCGCCAGCTTTGCTGGTTTGGTTTTCTAATAACACTGATGTGTAATTTAAAAAAGCATTAGTCCATGTGCTTATGTTATCTATGTTCTTGATTTTTTAACTAGCTGTTGAAGTACTAGTTTACCATTTATCACTTCTAATTTACTTGGTCTTTGTTCAACATCATTTTCAAAATTTTGTCCTGTGACAACAATACATCAGTATCATTTTCGAAACCGGGAATCAAAAGGGGCTTTGTTGTACTGTTTTGTTTATGTTTACAGCAACTTCATTTGTATTTAAAGGTAAAATATTATTACCCGTAGTTGTGGCCGTTTGAGACCCCATGTCTTGTCTAAGAGCCTGGTTAACCATTTGCAGGTTCCCTGTCAGCTGCGACAATTCCCTCTGCTGGTACTGGGGCGTCCATAGGTACAGGGACAGGCATCACTTCTGCATTCCTCCTGTTCCTTAGTTGATAAGGACACAGATTGTCTCGTCGACCGGCTTGACCACGTCTTCTAGGCATTTTCGACTATTTAAACAATTAAAACAAAATCATTACAAGAAATCAAAATCTACTACAAAATGCCAATTTTCAATTGTTATTGCTAAAAACTAGCTGTTAAAATTTTCAGTTAACTAGGAATTGAACAAATTCGACACTAATATCTAATAGTTAAAATTTCTTTGAACATTCCCATTGACTTGTTCCTTATTTATTAAAATGCCGATAAAACATACATGTATAAACAAAAGGCGTCAGTGATAATTTAATTATCAATTTACTGAATACCGTCAAAGTTAATTAATTTGAAAGTTATGCTTACCACACCACCGATACCACGTGCACTGCGTGTCGGCTACTCAAGTATAATGAATTAAAAAAAAAGAAAAAAAACAAAAAATACAAAAACAAAAACAAAAAAATAAAAAACAAAAAACAAAAAACAAAAAAAACATGCAAATTGAATCGCTTCAATTTGTTAACATCATTAATCAGTAATTGCAAATGTAACTATATATATGTATATAAATGTGTATGTTTGTTTGTGAGATATAAACTTCAAAAGAAAACAGATTGAACATATAATTCATGTTCCGACCACTATTAATACTCATTTCAGTGCTTTGAATTTGTAAAAAGCTTACGAAGGCGTACAATTAATGTTACTTGAAAATTATAAACTGATTGCTTGATCAAATTCAGTACTGTATTTATATTTTTCTTGCTGGGCGTAGTTCAGTCTTATTCTGTTTCAGTGATCACTGCTCCAATTCTATGGCACGAAATGAGCGTGGCAATCGAGCACACCGCTTTTATATCTCGAGGTCGCTTATGCCCTCAATAACTTAGTAAATGAAATTAATTGCAAGTCGTAATTTAAATTAATGTTGTCGAATAATGTAATAAATTAATTTAATTTATTCATAAATTAAATTGTATTAATTGACTGTTTTATTGCGTAACATCCAGCGGTTAATATTTCATGCTTAATCAACAAAAGAACAAGTAAGTTCAACAATATATGGAAGATATATACTGGAGTGACACGACGTGTTCCACTGAGCACCTGAGTCTCTTCAGTTTTTAGTGGGGCTTGTGTTGCTTGATCTTAAGTTTTCTGTGTAGTGTTTTGTGAATCGCTGTTTGTCCTTTGTCCTTGTTCTTTTGTCTATTGTGTTGTCTGTCCTTCGTCAGTTTACAAATTCTGATGACCCCTTTTGTACCTTCAAACTTGTCTTATGACATGATGATGTGATTGAGACAACGCGAGCCAAGACCTTTGATTGTACCCGGGAAAGTATAACATCGGATATAAATATAGAGTCCTAAGAGTAATAGTCTCTTACCAACATATTATACCATCTTAGCTAATAGTCAGTTAAAAACGAGCATTGACTGGCAGTAGTATAGTGTGGTCATGTTAACCTCACTTACACTCAAGGCGTTTAGGCAACGACAAAGAACTGCAAAACATATCATATACAAGAAACAATTTAAGCAAATGCAATGTTATATTGGGGTTCCTTGCTCTCGATATTTAATTTAATGTACAATGTTTTGTAGATCGTTGTTCGTCCTTTTGTCCTTGTTATTTTGTCTATTGTGTTGTCTGTCCTTCGTCAATTTACAAATTCTGATTACCCCTTTTGTACCTTCAAACTTGTCTTATGACATGATGGTGTGATTGAGACAACGCGAGCCAAGACCTTTGACTGTACCCGGGAAAGTAGAAAATCGGATCTGAATAAAGAGTCATAAGAGCAGCATTATCTTACCAACATGTTCTACCATCTTAAAAAACTAATAGTCAGTTAACAACGAGCATTGACTGACAGTAGTATAGTGTGGTCATGTTAACCTCACTTACACTCAAGGCGCTTAGGCAACGACAAAGAACTGCAAAACATATCATATACAAGAAACAATTTAAGCAAATGCAAAGTTATTTGTGTTCTATTTTGTATTGTACATGGACTGTGTCAATATATGCTATCATTCTAGTATGGTTAGAAGTGGCTCTTTAGCGTACAACTGTATCTGTTAAGCGGTCATAAATACAAACTTTTAAAACATCTGCACAAACCGAACTTACGCTATTGTGCGGGAATATGAGAATATTCCCTCGGCAAATAAAGGGGCATAATTTCAACTCTAAACAAATTGAATACATCGAGCGAAACTGTAATTTGCTGGACCCATTGTATTTTGAAATATGTCTTGTTTCACTATACCAAGTGATAAACATGTCTTCTAATCATGTGGAATCTCGTAGTGTGGCCCACTTTGAGGCTCCTTTTCGAGAAAAAATCAATCAAATTTGGTCCATCAATAACTCATTAAGATTATTATTGTTTAAAAAATGCATTACAATTCCATAAAAAGGGTAGTTTAAATTTTGGAATTCGACTTTTGTGGTCCCTTTCTTTCCAGTTTATCTCCGAAACCGTAAGAGTTAGACGAAATTCCGTAAGCATACAATTGCATGTTCTAGACTCATTTCAAGAATAAAACTGCTTCAAAATTGTATGAATTGTATGACATATTATATATTCCTTTCAAATATCCATTCTTAAAATCGTACTAAGCTTGGTGATTTTGTTGATCGAATCTATCCCATTGGGCTTGAAAGAAAGTATCCCTCAGATGCCACTAGGTATGTTTCATGCCTTGCCATACGCCTTGAAGATGACAATGAGAGCCCGTTAAAACATAGCGACAAAAGTGATGATTGCAATTTTCGCTTTGTGAATTTTCGTTTATATGTAGCAGCATTCAATGAGCATCTTCATACAGCATATATGTGTCACAAATGACCTAGGATATGTTCCGTTTATGGTAATCACAATTCGCTCCTTTCCTCATCCATGGGCTATCACCGGGTTTATAACAAGAGTAACACAACGGGTGACATATGTTCACACCCTTTTATCCATGTGATTCATTGTTTGAAAAAAGGAAATCCCATCCATAGGTACCCCAATTAACCACGTGATTTATTGTTTGGAACCATGACATCTCATCCATAAGTAAAAATTTTATCCACGTGCTTAACTGTTTGTAAACAGGACATCCCATCCATATGTACCCCTTTTATCCACGTGCTTTATTATTTGTAAGCAAGACATCCCATCCATAGGTACCCTTTTTAACCACGTAATTCATTGTTTATGAAAAAAACACCACATCTACAGGTACCCTCTTTTATCCACGTGCTTTTTTGTTTGTAAACAGGACATTCCATCCATAAGTAGCCCTTTCATTCACGTGCTTTAATGTCTGTAAACAGGACATCACATCCACACGTACCCCTATTATCCACATGCTTTATTTTCTTAAACAGGACATACCCTCCATAAGTACCCCTTTCATCCACGTACTTTATTGTCTCTAAACAGGACATCACATCCATAAGTGCCCATTTTATCCACATGCTTTATTGTTGATAGACAGGACATCCCATTCATATGTACCCCTTTTACCCACGTGTTGCATTGTATGTAAACAGAACATCCCATCCATAGATACCCCTTTTATCCATGTGATTTATTTTTTTGCAAACAGGACATCCCATTCATATGTACCCTCTTTTAGCCGCGTGATTTATTGTTTATAAACAGGACATCGCATCCAGAGGTACCCTCTTTTAACCACGTGATTTATTGTTTATAAACAGGACATCGCATCCAGAGGTACCCTCTTTTAACCACGTTATTTATTGTTTGTAAACAGGACATCCCATTCATAAGTATTCATTTTATCCACAGTACCATCTTTCAACCACATGATTTATCTCGATCAGTTGATCTAATATTCCAGAGCTTGATGTTCCTGTCAGGATTTCCTTGACAAAGGGTTGCAGCTAACGTCTTCCGGTTAGAACGATGACTTGGTTAACTGTTATGGAATATGTGTATTGCAAATTACGACGGACATGCTCTATTTTTCGTACGCGCTTCTCGATCCATTCATGACTTATCACCAGATCTGTAACTAGAGAAATACGATGGGTGCCATTAATGGAGTAAGAACTACTAACTCTTCCGGAGCATCCCCGGTTCTTAGTGGAATTCGTGTTTCTCGATCTTTAGTATTCTGTGTATTTCTTTGGAGTTCGTTGTTTGTCCCTTTCCCTTGGCAAGTATGTGTTCCGTCCTTCTTCGATTTACGGACTCGAATTACCCCCTTTGGTATCTTCAAACTCTTCTTATTGTATTTAGGCATGTTCTCCGTCATAAATATAGTATAGCAATATTGCTCACTTGCGATTAAACAGCAATTAATCAATTAAAAATACCTGGACACATTTTTGAATTTTTTTACATGTAATTAATTAGCTTAAATATAACGCTCAACTATTTCTACTTTTTTGTATTTTTTTTAAATTTTTGTAAAGAAGCACATTCATTTGTAATTTCTTTAATTTTAACACACGTCACACATATTTAGTTCATTATCGCTATTCATTTACCCATAGTTTAACCATGAACATTCCGTAATGTCACTTCAATAGGATACCATTTCATCCTGAGATATTCACCAACTACAAAGGAGTACATACATTAGTAATTTAACATAGATATTTTTTCTTTTGACATTTGTCACACATATTTAGTTCATTATCATTATATATTCACCACTTGTTTGTATAAAGAGTAACACGACGGGTGCCACATGTGGAGCAGAACTGCTTACTCTGTCGGATGTTCTCCGGTTTTGAGTGGTGTTCGTGTTGCAGGATCTTTAGTTTTCTAAGTGGTGTTTTGTAGATCATTGTTTCTCCTTTTGTCCTTTCTCTTTTGTCCATTATGTTGTCTGTCCTTCAATTCAAGGTTTCTGATCACCCATTGTGTATCTTCAAACTTTTCTTAGCAATGAACATTTGCTAATACCACTTCAAGAGGTTGCCATTTGATATTGAAATAACAACCAAGTACATATGATTCTAGAGACGTGCAGAGTACTTTCCACTTTTTATCTCAGAATAAAAAGAAATGTAACCACCACATTGAAGTTTAGAAAAGATAGCCTTTAACTTACATATATACAAGTTATATAGTTCTCATTATCAAACAAGTTATATAAAAGTGCCCATTATGACTTAAGCTTTATGTATGTTCTGATTATGCACAAGTTCTATATAAGTTCTGGTTGTACACAAGTACTACATATGTAAATGATAAAACCGTCGAAATATAGTTCGCACTGCGCGTTTCCGGAATGAACTTCATCAGGTACGCAAATAATTGAAAAATTGCAAATCCAGATAGTTTTTCAAGTTTTGGGAACGATAGAATCTAAACAGTAAGTTAAAATCGGCTACCTTTTCCTGGTGAGGTGAATCTTAGTTTCATTGACATCACAGTCAAATATTCACTACAATGTACAATAATTTTACACCAATACCACAATAAGTTGTACTATTTCTCTGTCATCATTGATAACGTCCAATACCACAGCTTACATTTAATGCAGAGAGAAAAGAAATGCTGGACCTCTCTTATTACATACTAGGAGCTCGTTACGGTCCATGTTGATGCGTAATGAATACGGTTCATCCAACCCATCACTTTTGGTTAAGATTTGTTTGCAGTTTGTACCATCAGGTGAAAGTACAACAACGTTGTTTGTCTCATTACCAGCCACATAAATGTTCCTATTTTTATCTAAGGCAATTCCTAATGGTTTTCGTAAGACGTTTTCGTCTCTGAAGGTCCAAATATGTTGACCTGTTAATGTATAACAGTAAATCGTATTGGTTTTCCAGTCTGTGCACTTAATGGTACCATCACGCAATGATATGTTTGTGGAGTGCCAATCGGGAATATTGACCCGATCAATTGATCTACCTTCAGGATCTAAATATACAATGTGACTTGATGTAGATGATGGTATTACTCGGATTGCTAGACGATTCATGGTGAAATCGGTTCCATAACATTTATGGCCAATATCTACCTTGTTTATAATGGTGTTTGTAATAACGTTTACAAATACGACTTGATGTTTGTCCTTAATTGTTACAGCTACAATGTTTTCTCCTGTGTATGAAACCTCATACGGTGTACCTGAAAACCTGACAATGTCTTTTTTGTAATTTCCGTCATTAGAAAACATCAACAACCGTTTGCCTTCTTGTTCAGTGAATACAAGCTTACCATCCGGTAATAAGTCGCAACCTTTTATACAGATACTCTCCTTATCCGTAGTTTGAAAATTGACAGTCGACTTTCTTGTGAGTTGTGGTGTAACACCCAGCTTGCTTTCCTGTGGAATCTGCGCTTGCAATTCAGCTTCTTTTACAAGACTGATACTATAATGCTTTTTTGTAACGGAAACAACACCAAATTTAGAAACATCTGTCACAAAAGATTTCAATTCTGATAAAAAGTCAAGCTTCAGTTCAAAAAGGTCATAATTGAATGCACCCTCCTGTTTCTTAACTTCTCCATCCACAACACTCGTCATTTCGTTCACTCCTATGAAAGTTTGGAGGTCACTAGCATATTTCTTTACTTTATTCACATCTTGCCGGATATTATCAAAGTCAGTTCTTTTGGCTTCCACGGCAACCAATACTTTCCTTAATTTCACTTGTAAATTTTGCTCTAATGACACCATTTCTTCAATTGTTTGTTTTTCAATTTGATCTAGATGGTGGTTAAGCGATTTGCGCATGTCTGAAATATCGGACAAAAATTTTCTTTTCTGTTTGTCAATATCAGAAATATTATTTGTTATATCTGACTTTATTTTTTCAAATGCGACGTTGATGTCTTCGAGATCTCTTTCAATGTGCGCAATGGCCGTCGACGATTTGGCATTTTCTGTAATCTCAAGAATGGGACGTAATTCTTGGCAATGGCGATGATCATCTCTTATGCACATAGCGCAACAAGGGACGCCATGAATCGAGCAGTATAATTCGTACTTATTGTCATGTTTGGTGCATCTGTTCTTTATAGATAGAATAGAACTGGGTAATTTCTGGAAATTTTCCATGGAAATTACGATGTGATGTTTCGTTGATGAAGATCTGGCATGGTGCCTGTTACAGTCGGTACACAAGAAATCCTCACATTCTGGACACCAGGTGGCCGCTAATTTAGATTCTTTGTCATGATCACAGATGTTGCAACATTGTATTGTTGCTGTTGCCATATCAACGTTTCTGAAAAGAAAACATCGAACATAAGCTTTTGCAAGTAATAATGTACATGCATAAGAGCAGCCATCTTGAAATATTGTTTTTCTCGGTATTACCAATCCATTTGATTCTGAAGCTTGTACAGTTACAATTATTACCTAGGATACCTTCAATCAAGTGTATGATTAAAAAATGACCGTTTACAAGATTTTAATACATGGCAGTCTAACCAAATTTTTTTCATAGAGAACTGTGTTAATATAAGATGCTTGGCCATTACCAGATATAACTAACTGTACTTGTCTGGGAACGTTAATATAAAGAATATACGTACACTGTCTGAGAATATAAATTTTATTTGGAAGCAGGAAGAATAGCTAGTCGTCGATCGCGGTGGAGTTATTTTGTCAGTGTTTTTTTGGTGTGGGGGTGGGGAGTGGAGGGTACATTATTTATCATAAGGTACAATTGGCTACGGTGGGGACGTTGGATCGTCGATTGTGGTAGGGGAAGGTGTATGTGTGGGGTAGGGGGTACATAGTTTAATTTAAGGTAAAATTGCCTACGGTGGTACCGCTGGAGTTTAAAAATACCCCCATTTTGATATACGCCTTCAATATGAGAACCATATATCCATTCATTTATTCGCAGTATTCATTCATATATTATTCAGACCAACATCGGTGGCGTAATAGTTAGCGTGCTTGCCTCGAGTGCGGTAGATCGTGGGTTCGACTCCCGGTGGGGTCAAACCAGACTCTACAATTTGTATTTGTTGCTTCTCCGCTAAACACCTATCATTCAGGAGAAAGAACAAAAACTGGTTGGCTCGTATTCAGAATAATGTGTCCGAGTGGAGCGACATGTCTACCTGCAGACTGTTTTTGTCAGTGAGCTAGCACTATAAAAATACAACTCAGCGTGTTGGTCTAGAACAAAGCATACTTCACCATCATTTTATTGATAATTAACTTGATATAGTTAAACAATTGCTGAATTGGCGAACAACAATCACTCACCCACTCACTATATTTTTCAGTTATTGTTGATCTATTCATATAATTAGATTAAAATAAACATACATAGAACAAATTTGCACCTTATCATTAAATTATAACATGAAAAGAGAAGAACGCGCCCCCTCCCACCAATTTGATATATTCAGTGAGTGACTGATTGTTGCTTAACGCCAACTCGGTAGTTTTGTACCTTATTGTTAATTATAACATAAAAAGAGAAGAATTGTACGACTCAATCACAGGAACTCGTGGCACGGAATTATCCCCCACTATTTTTTTAATTTTCTATTTTACATATGTATTTTGAATAAGATAAAAAAGCTGTATGGACCTATCGGAATATGACATCCTGATATATCAATATTATTTATGACCCAATCACAG
>MJUT01010276.1:2082988-2093244 GCA_002080005.1 Gigantidas platifrons | reverse complement strand
TGTCGATATTGTCTGTGATTTACATATGACTCTGATGACTGTCGATATTGTCTGTGATTTACATATGACTCTGGTGACTGTGTCGACATTGTCTGGGATTTACATTTGACTTTGGTTAATGTGTCGACATTGTCTGGGATTTACATATGACTCTGGTGACTGTCGATATTGTCTGGGATTTACACATAACTACTAGATAATTATCAATGTACCAAGATGACTGCTAGATAATTATCAATATGCCAAGATGACTGCTAGATAAATATCACTATGCCAAGATGACTGCTAGATAATTATCACTATATCAAATGACTGCTAGATAATTATCACTATATCAAATGACTGCTAGATAATTATCAATATGCCAAGATGATTGCTAGATAATTATTGCTATGCCAAGATGACTGCTAGATAATTATCAATGTGCCAAGATGACTGCTAGATACTTATTAAGATGACAAGATGACTGCTAGATAAATATCATTGTACCAAGATGACTGTTAGATTATCAATGTGCCAGGGTGACTGCTAGATAATTATCACTATGCCAAGATGACTAATATAGAATTATCGCTATGCAAAGATGACTGCTAGATAATTATTGCTATGCCAAGATGACTGCTGGATAATTATCAATATGCCAAGATGACTGCTAGATTATCAATATGCCAAGATGACTAATATAGAATTATTGCTATGCCAAGATGACTGCTAGATAAATATCACGATGCCAAGATGACTGCTAGATTATCAATGTGCCAAGGTCACTGCTTGATAATTATCAATGTGCCATGATGACTGCTATGTAATTATCACTATGCCAAGGTGACTGCTACATAATTGTCACTGCCAAAATGACTGATAGATAATTATCAATTTCAACAACATATATTGAGTTATTTAATTGTTGGTTTGTGAATTACTGATACTTCATTTTCAGTGCAGGATTGAAATTGTGTTTATGAAATGAATCTATTTAAAATTATAATTGACTTTCAACATGATGTCAAGCTTGCTTTAATTGCCATTTTATCTCTATCATTGTGTGGTTCCATTATATTAGAAGCAAAAACAATAAAAAATGCATTAGATAGAAAATATCAATTAACTAGTACAATATCTAATGAATAATGATCTTTTATTGATTACAGCTTTAAAACATGTATTATGATTGAAGTCACGTTAGAAGTGTGTTACCTATATATTACAATCACAGCAAAACTAAAAGGCTTACAACGAATATCTAAATAAGTTTCTTATTAATTTATTTATCCAGTTTTATCAAGACATCACTTGTGCACATTTCATTTAAGATAAAGAGACAAGAAGAAAGAACACGTCAAAAGACTGGAAAATACATTCTCCACAATTAACACGACATGTCAATCACCCTTTTTACCCTGAAAATAAAAATCAACAGTGTGAGAATTATATTTTTGAGCTGATACATTTCATATTCTTCCTCGTCGTGATTCGAATTCACAACCTTGGTACACAACAGTATCAATCGCTTAACCTCATGTCAAGTGACCTTGACCACTCCGCCATCAATGGCTTAACCTCATGTCAAGTGACCTTGACCACTCCGCCACATCCGTCATATAAAAAGATATACGTAGTTTCAATAGTGGAAGTTTTGGTAATTTTTCTCATAAATATTCATCAAATTTTAATTAATATTTGACCGCATGGCTGCATTTTCAAGCTTGGTGAATTGTTTATTAGATTTTCATATTATTGCATACAATACGACAATTAAATGATAACTTTGTATTTAATGTGGTAACCTATATATAGATAGAGTTTCGAATTTTGAAATACAATGTTTGTCAATACAATTTCATCTCTAGATCAGGAATTCAGTTTGGCTCCGGCAAGTTTATCACCAAATATGATCCATTGCAAATGTTGTGTCAAACTCGACCATTTTCATTTCAGATATTTTAAAGCCAGTTTATAGCTATATAGGTTAGCAGTATGACAAGTTCATTTTGTCCAGGAACGTTGCATACTTCATGATTGTCAATAATTTTAGTTCATTTAATTTGATTTGATTGTGTGATCAATTCAATACCGGTAGCCTTTAACTGGGAGGGTGTGCTTAGTCTTTTAAATGTTGTATGCTTAGTGTGTGCTATGTATGCTGGCATCTATTTCTGTATTGATTTCTGGTCCTATAACAGTTAGTGTACAGAGAGGCACTTGCCACATGTGCACTGACTGTGGAGGTCCAGAAATCAAAACATAGAAATGCATGCATCAAATCTTAGATGTATTTGTAATGCATGGCCTGTATTATTATGCTATAGTTACATTATTATGGTATTTTTTTTTTTTTTTTTTTATGTATGTGTATGCTATTGCCTTTGTCTTATTGTATTGTATTTATTATCTTTATGCTGTGTGTAATAACTTGCACGCTTGTGTATGAAATATGTATATGCATGTGTAGTCGGTATAAAAGCTCCTGAGAGCTTATGTTATTTGTTAATGTATAGACGGGGTTATCACCAGCTTATCTCAAAACCACGGGGGCTGCCATTAAGAGGTCACGTGCTGCGTCGGCCATAACAGTCACAGTCGTGAAAGATAACACACGTGCATCAATAATCTATAGTAAACATTAGCTGTCTTTTATTTTCACATCGATTTTTTTTGGGTATTATTTCTTGTATTTAAATTATGGTGAAGTAAAATATAAAAAGGTGGTGAAAATTCGTGTGCCGTCAACGGTTGTTCAAATAATCGCCGTAAATTAAATGAATGGAAACAAACTTTTTCTGAATTACATAAACAAAAACATGAAGACAATTCTTGTATGATTCCATATAGACTACATACGATGCCCTCTAAGGAGTCAATACGATTACTGTGGGCAATCGCTTTAAATAAAAAAAATTCTCCCTAACTAAGTAGGTATTTGTTTGCTCGGAACATTTTTTGGACGGAAAGCCGACAGAAAGAAACCAAATTCCACAACTTAAGCTGGGGTATGAAAAAAAGACAACCCCTGGCCGGCGAAAACTGATGAGACATTAACCCGAAAGTAAAAAACGAAACTAATACAGGAAGAAAGCGGTGCGGGGAAATATTCCGGTGATCCTGTTTCTACATCTTCAGGACATAAAACGGAACACCTTCCAGAAGCTATCTGTGAATTTAATGGTATTGAACCGTCAAGTGTTAGCGCCGGGACACAATACAAATATTCAGACTTTTTGGTAAAAGATGATCACACATACGCGAAACCATGGACTAACAACCAGACTACGTTTATACAGACAAAATTACTTTGCATGGACGAAAAGGGTGTTCAAGTTATGACTGAAACTGGTACGATGTCGGCAAAAGGCAGTATATAGTGACAGATTGCCACTCTGTTGTATACCGGGCGAACGAAAGTGGTATTTTTTTTACTTTGGTTGAACTAATGAAAATAGAAAATACATTATCTTTCCAACTCGATGTCGCCGATCAGTTGCTTCTTGTGTTAATGAAACTAAAATTAAATTTACTGTTCAATGATTTAGCCCGTAGATTTGGAATTTCAAAAGGCTTAGCCAGTAGGATGTATAATTCATGGATGCCAGTTCTTGCTGAAAAGCTTTCAAGGCTTGGTAGTTTGGTTGCCGCGTGAAACTATACGAGCAGTCGAGCATACGAGTAGTCACCATTACTGATGAGATGTCGAGTAACACCTCAGTAAATCCCTAAGATAAAAGGGGGGGGGGGATAGTGTGTGTTATAATTCTGATTTCACCCATATGTATTTTTTTTTAAATGTGTGTATTGCATTACCTTTTTATTAATTGTCAGTAATTTTAGAACAAAGTTGCAGTTTGTAAGATTTTTTTACAAAGATATTTCATGATTACATGTGTATAAATAGATTTTGTAGGGAATAATATCCTGCCGATTGTTGTTCTTGTTTGTGTATGACTTGATATGTAGATCTGTGTGTTTAAAGATTTTACTAAATAATCGTAATTTTACAGATATCCTGTATGAAGTGTATAATCTTATTAAATCACCACTTGGAATAATGGAATAATTTATCATAAATATATAAACAATATTGATATTACTTATCTTTGAAAATTCTGTAGTTTAGATTGATTGATTGATTTTTTTGTGTTTTAGTGCCACTTTCAACAATACTTCAGCTATATCATGGCAACCAGTTTTATTTGTGGAGGAAGCCGGAGTACCCGGAGAGAACTACCGACCCTGGACAAGCAACTGGTAAACTTGCTTCTGCGAGTCGAGTGCATCCTTTTTTGTAATTTACAAATTTGGGCGCGAACCCACGCTGTATTGGTGATAGGCTTGTATGAGTGGTTAGATCCAACAACCTAACTCATTGAGCCATCCGGGCCCCTTGTAGTTTAGACCTTTGACGAATTATAAAGTGTACATAACCTAAATTGTCTGAATTGATCTTGAAGTCTATATATAGAACATATGAAAAATGCAGACATTGTCAGGCCGCCATCTTAGATATGCTAATTTGCAAATTACACCCCGATTCTGGCTATGTCGTACTCCATAATCACCTCTTTAGAACTCAGGATTTGGAGGACAGCACTCCTAGGTAATACCTTGAATGTAATGCTTTATCAATATGCTTAACTCTCTAAGTATGTAATTTCCTTGTCATATGCATGTACCGAATGAACAGTTCTTAACACTGAGCTACGTTAGAGTACAAAAGTGTTGCAGTGAATGACATCACTGTATTCCAATTGAAATTACGGAAATTAAGTCATTAACAAACCGATGCAGACCAAATTTGACGAATTAGTATCAATCAATTGCAGGCTAGGACCGACAACTCTGTATGGGAGATTGGAATTAGTCTGTGGAATGTGACAAGAGTACATCGTTGCCATATATGGAGAAGAGGATCTGCAGCACGTGAACTCTATTCATGCAATGTGAGAGTAACAGGATGAGTGACACCAGTCGAGCAGGACCTGGTTATCTGCAGGGTACGCTCACCTCCGCTTTTAGTGGTGTTCATTTTTTGCTCAACCTTTAGTTTTCTGTGTAAATTTTTGTTGACCATTGTTTGCCTTGTGTCTTTTTCTCCTTTTGGTCATTGTATTGTCTGTCTCCCTTAAGATTACAGCTTCTTTTTTCCACTTTAGTATCTTCAAACTGTTGTCTTTTTTTCATTTTAGTCATTGTATTGTCTGTTTCCCTTAAGATTACGGCTTCTTATTTCCACTTTAGTATCTTCAAACTGTTGTCTTTTTTTTCATTTTAGTCATTGTATTGTCTGTCTCCCTTAAGATTTCGGCTTCTTATTTCCACTTTAGTATCTTCAAACTGTTGTCTTTTTTTCATTTTAGTCATTGTATTGTCTGTTTTCCTTAAGATTACGGCTTCTTATTTCCACTTTAGTATCTTCAAACTGTTGTCTTTTTTTTCATTTTAGTCATTGTATTGTCTGTCTCCCTTAAGATTACGGCTTCTTATTTCCACTTTAGTATCTTCAAACTGTTGTCTTTTTTTCATTTTAGTCATTGTATTGTCTGTCTCCCTTAAGATTACGGCTTCTTATTTCCACTTCAGTATCTTCAAATTGTTGTCTTTTTTTTTCTTTTCATTTTAGTCATTGTATTGTCTGTCTCCCTTAATATTACGGCTTCTTGTTTCCACTTTAGTATCTTCAAACTGTTGTCTTTTTTTCATTTTAGTCATTGTATTGTCTGTCTCCCTTAAGATTACGTCTTCTTATTTCCACTTTAGTATCTTCAAACTGTTGTCTTTTTTTTTCTTCATTTTAGTCATTGTATTGTCTGTCTCCCTTAAGATTACGGCTTCTTATTTCAACTTTAGTATCTTCAAACTGTTGTCTTTTTTTCCCCATTTTAGTCATTGTATTGTCTGTCTCCCTTAAGATTACGGCTTCTTATTTCCACTTTAGTATCTTCAAACTGTTGTCTTTTTTTCATTTTAGTCATTGTATTGTCTGTCTCCCTTAAGATTACGGCTTCTTATTTCCACTTTAGTATCTTCAAACTGTTGACTTTTTTTTCATTTTAGTCATTGTATTGTCTGTCTCCCTTAAGATTACGGCTTCTTATTTCCACTTTAGTATCTTCAAACTGTTGTCTTTTTCCCATTTAAGTCATTGTATGTCTGTCTCCCTTAAGATTACGGCTTCTTGTTTCCACTTTAGTATCTTCAAACTGTTGTCTTATTTTTAATGTATCTCCCGTTTACTCAAAGCTTCATATGAGTTGATTTCCTGCTGGGGGAATTTTCTATGGTTTGATGGATTGTGTACGTGGACAAAGGTGAAATACAAACACACCTGTAACTTTCACAGAAATCATCATATCTCGATGAAATTTTAAACCAGAACTTAGAATAAAAGATCATAATTAAATACTGTAATTAGGATTTAGGTATTGTATTTCACTAAGCAGCTATTTTACTGTTTCTTGACGTTTTATTTGTTTTGTGTCAATATATTATAAGTTTTAATTGTACAATTGAATATATGTATTTACTAAAGGTATGCAGACAAGTATCTATGTTTACTCAGGTATTTATATTTTACAAACTAGTTGTTTGACTGGTTAAATAAGATTTTACTAAAATAGTAAACCGTTAATTGTATGTAATATTATTGGACAATATTATGTCGAATAGTCGGTACTTATATATGTACTAACTACTTTATTCCTAACTTACTTCTGTTTCTGTATTAATTAATTGCTGATTTTAAAATTTGCGATGTTGATATTCTTCATTAAAAAAAATTGTTATCACCAGTGGTGTTTTCCTTGAACAATTTGAAAATGGCACAGCACCATGCATTTCCTTTACAGCACCATGCTACCCTCACAGTGTAAGTGGCATTGCCTTGTCAAATTTGAGAGATTATACTTTACGCTTTATATCATATTATACATATTTAGGTCTTGTTTTTAATGAATTTTTAGACTACAATGTCACCGCAAAGGCTGTGGCAGCTTCCGCAAATAGAGCAGTAGGACTTGTTATAGCAAAGTGTAAAATTTTAGGTGGTGTTGCTTTTGACGTTTTAACAAAACTATATGATAGTTTGGTTTCTCCTATAATAGAATATGGCGCTGGTATATGGGGAACTAAAAATTTCTATTGTATAAATGCTATACATAATAGAGCATGTTGATTTTTCTTGGGGGTAGGTAAATATACACCTAACATGACAGTTGTGGGTGATATGGGTTGGTTACCAATATTTCATAAGCAGTGGAAAAGAATAGCGCGTCTGTGGTGTAGACTCAATAATATGAGTTCTAACCGTTTAAACAGGAAAGTTTTTATATGGGCAGATAGGATGAGCTTAAGATATAAATGTATGAAAAACTGAGATTTTATGTAAAGAAGACCTTCTGTGATTTAGATCTGAGTCATTTTTGTTCTATATCAGAATATACTGACCCGAATTTCGTCATTAATAGTGTTTTATCCAAATTATTAAATCAGTTTGTTGAGCAATGGAATAACAGTTTACAGACAGACACGTCTATATCTGGTAGGGGAGGGAATAAACTAAGAACCTATAAATTATTTAAAAGTAGATTTGAAACCGAAAAGTATTGTAAAATCCCCCTCCCTTTTAAACACATGAGCTCTTTTGCTAAATTCAGATGTGGAGTTGCTCCACTTAGAATCGAAACTGGGAGATTTGAAAAATTGGAAGTACAACAAAGAGTGTGCAATGAATGTAAAAATGTTGTTGAGGATGAAGCGCATGTTTTATTGAAATGTCCATTATATACAGTGTAAACAGTGATTTTATGTCTTTTAATGATACTCAGAAATTAGTGTTTTTATTTTCGGATGTAAATATGATAAGAATATGTGCCAAAACCTGTTATTTAATTTTAAATGCTCGAAGAAATATTTTATATTGTACATAATTTTATTCTTTGTGTATATATATATATCTTAATATTGTTATTTGTCTTAACAGTCTCTTGTAATTCTATACAGAATGGCTCTCGTTTTAATATATGTTGTATTTTATGTTTGAAATTGTATTATAATTGCAATGAGAGATGAGACTTTAATAACATATTGTATTATTGTATTGTATTGTATATATTAAAAGTACTTCTTTTATTATTCTTAGAGTAGTAAAATAACTTTACTGAAATTGATATGTATAGTTTTAACATTGATCTTGTCTGATAATTAATAGTATGTGCTCACAGATCTTCTTTTATGTTACGGTACCCTATGAAATCATAAAATGACGAACAAGTGCCCTGTACACAAATACCATGTCTTACTGAATTCATGTGACAACACTAACCATCATGTGTCGCATCCCTACTTTATTGTACAAGCCGGTATAACTATAATAAGAAAACTTTGAAGATACCAAATAGGTAATCAGAGGCCGTAAACAGACGGACAGACAATACAATGACAAACAGGAACAAGACAAAAGGACAAACAATAATCTACAAAACACTACACAGAAAACTAAAGATCGAGCAACACGAACACCACTAAAAACCTGGAATGAACTTCAGTGCTCTCGAAGGATGAACAGTTGTTCACCACTAGTGACACCCGTCGCGTTGCTCTTGTTACAAACCAGGTAATATTTCATGGATGAGGAAAAAAACCGGATTGTGATTATAGTAAATGGAACATATCCGTGGTCATTCGTGACACAGATATTCTGTAATAGTTAAAACAGTTCATGGGGGCCACAGTAAAACTCTTGAAGTGATGACATCAACTCAACCCTGAAGAACCCTTAGTTAAACAGCTTCTTTGTTAGCATCAACTATCTATAAATATAGGAGTTGGGGTAAACTATTAATGAGGATGACGGAAAGGACAATATAATGTAAAAACCATTCTGGGCTGGCTTGATGACAGTGTTCTTGTAATATCTTCCTTTTTTTTTTTTTTTAAATATTCTTTATTTTTCCAATAATCTGAATCCATTCATTGGTGTACCTGGAAGAATAAAACATTTTGAAAATAACAGTGCGATGGAATAAGGATAACCGGAAATTATACCGACAATAACATTCTGAGTATAATAGGAGAGCATACTGGAAATAAAACTGGAAAGCATAGTGACGATAACTGTAGAGCATAATAGGAATATGGGTTGGAGCCCCGGTCGGATCAAATCAAATACTATAAAATTGGTATTTGTTGTTTCTCCGCTATATAAGAGTACAGCATTAAGGAGAAAGAGCAAAGACTGGTTGGCTCGGAATCAGAATAATGTGTCCGAGTGGAGCGACATGTCTACACGCGACTGTTGTTTTAGGGAACTAGCACTATAAAAAATCCAACTCAGCATGTAGGTCTAGTGCAAAGCGAATCTCATCATCATCTCATTGAAAATTAACTTGTTCTCGCTATAATATAGCTGAGGATAAAAGGAGAGCACACTGAGGATAAATGTAGAGCATACTAAGGATAATTTGAGAGCAAGCTGACGATAACTGGAGCGCATACTGAAAATAATAGGAGAGCATATTGAAGATAACCGACGGCTAATGCTAATGCTAAAACTGGCAGGAGAGTGACATTGTTAATCATTTGATCATGTGGTATATACGGCTCCAGCCTATTACATAGCCTGATGTACACCATATAAACCATAATCTAGTAATCTGTAAGTCAATATTACCTCATCGGAAACACCAACATGTAGATCCATAGCATCTTCCACACAAATATCCAAGTTGGTCACAACACCTCTCACAGGATTTGTTATTTGGACATCTAAAGCAATAGCCCCTACTTGATGACTTAGCCAATTTGAGCGATGAAACAGATGTCCCAGTCAAACTTTTCTGACTGCTTACAATCTGCAAAACTGTGTTCAATAGCGGAATTTAATTATGTATATACAGTCAAACCTGCCCATGCAGTCACCTCTATTAAGCAGTCACCTGTATTAAAATGTCACCCTTTTCTTGTTCTGTCATAGAAAATTTCATATGAATTGAACCTGTTTTAAGATGTTACCTGTCTTATAAGGCCACTTTTTCTTTGTCCCAAAGGTGACCTCTTAATACAGGTTTGACTGTATACCGGTATATATATGTTTGGTTCATAAGCGAGTGGTAGATCGCTCTTAACGGTAGAAATGGGATGAAAAAATAAAATAACAAGAGTTGAATAAACGTTAGAGAATACAGAAGGGTCAATACAGAAAAGAGGACAATCCAGAGAATTGGCAACATAGGGTACAAAAGACGAAGAAAAACAAAACAAAAACA
>MJUT01010276.1:2057225-2067387 GCA_002080005.1 Gigantidas platifrons | reverse complement strand
TACAAAATGTATAATTGTAACATTCATGAATGAAACTAAAGGAATACAAAATGTCTAATTGTAACACTGATGCATGAAACTAAAGGAACACAGAATGTCTAATTGTAACACTGATGCATGAAACTAAAGGAATACAATATGTATAATTGTAATACTGATGCATGAAACTAAACGAATACATAATGTCTAATTGTAATACTGATGAATGAAACCAAAGGAATACAGAATGTCTAATTGTAATACTGATGAATGAAACTAAAGGAATACAAAATGTATAATTGTAACATTGATGACTGAAACTAAAGGAATACAGAATGTCTATTTGTAACACTGATGCATGAAACTAAAGGAATACAAAATGTATAATTGTAACATTCATGAATGAAACTAAAGGAATACAAAATGTATAATTGTAACATTCATGAATGAAACTAAAGGAATACAAAATGTCTAATTGTAACACTGATGCATGAAACTAAAGGAATACAAAATGTCTAATTGTAACATTGATGAATGAAACTAAAGGAATACAAAATGTATAATTGTAACACTGATGCATGAATCTAAAGGAACACATATTGTGTAATTGTAATACTGATGAACGAAGTTAAAGGAATACAGAATTGCTAATGTTGTAATACTGATGCATGAAACTAATGGAACACAGAATAGATAATTGTAAAACTAAAGGAATACAGAATGTCTAATTGTAACACTGATGAATGAAACTAAATGAACAGAGAATGTCTAATTGTAATACTGATGAACGAAGCTAAGGAAGTACAGAATATGTAATTGTAATACTGATAAATGAAACTAAAGGAATACAAAATGTCTAATTGTAATACTGATGCATGAAACTAAAGGAATACAGAATGTCTAATTGTAATACTGATGAATGAAACTAAAGGAATACAGAATGTCTAATTGTAATACTGATGAATGAAACTAAAGGAATACAAAATGTCTAATTGTAACATTGATGCATGAAACTAAAGGACTACAGAATGTGTAATTGTAACACTGATGAACGAAGTTAAAGGAATACAGAATGTGTTATTGTAATACTGATGAATGAAGTTAAAGGAATACAGAATGTGTAATTGTAATACTGATGAACGAAGTTAAAGGAATACAGAATTGCTAATGTTGTAATACTGATGCATGAAACTTAAGGAACACAGAATAGATAATTGTAAAACTAAAGGAATACAGAATGTCTAATTGTAACAATGATGAATGAAACTAAATGAACACAGAATGTCTAATTGTAACACTGATGAGTGAAGCTAAAGGAATACAGAATGTGTAATTGTAATACTGATGAATGAAGCTGAAGGAATACTGAATGTCTAATGCTGTAATACTGATGAACGAAGCTAAGGAAATACAGAATGTCTAATTGTAACACTGATGCATGAAACTAAAGGAATACAGAATGTCTAATTGTAACACTGATGAATGAAACTAAACGAACACAGAATGTCTAATTGTAATACTGATGAAGGAAGCTAAGGAAATACAGAATGTGTAATTGTAATACTGATGAATGAAACTAAAGGAATACAAAATGTCTAATTGTAATACATATGCATGAAACTAAAGGAATACAGAATGTGTAATTGTAACTCTGATGCATGAAGCTAAAGGAATACAGAATGTCTAATTGTAACACTGTTGAATGAAACTAAAGGAACATAGAATGTCTAATTGTAACACGGATGGATGAAACTAAAGGAATACAAAATGTCTAATTGTAATACTGATGAATGAAAATAAAGGAATACAGAATGTCTAATTGTAACACGGATGGATGAAACTAAAGGAATACAAAATGTCTAATTGTAACACTGACGAATGAAACTAAAGGAATACAGAATGTCTAATTGTAATACTGATGAATGAAACTAAAGGAATAAATAATGTCTAATTGCAACACTGATACATGAAACTAAAGGAATACAAAATGTCTAATTGTAACACTGATGAATGAAACTAAAGGAATACAAAATGTATGTACCACTGATGAAGGAAGCTAAAGGAATACAGAATGTCTAATTGTAACACTGTTGAATGAAAATAAAGGAATAGAAAATGTCTAAATGTAACACTGACGAATGAAACTAAAGGAATACAGAATTTCTAAGTATTACAGTATTTGCCGATTATTTTGATAAATATAAACAAGCTTGAAATGAACATCCCAAACAGAAATAAAATAATTAAAAATAAATTCACAACAATAGGATGCAGTAAGATTGTTCTTGTTTGTTGTGTCAAAGGTTATTGGTTGACACGTGTTAATGTCTGTATTAGTAATGAAATTGTATATAATTTATTATGATGTTTTCCTTGTTGTAATATATATATATATATATTTCAAGGTTCTTTAATTGCACATAACACGAGACGTGCAGTATATCAAAGGTCAGATGGATTTCGTGGAATAACGCGTCCTTGACAGACACTATTTTGTGGGTATAAATAAAGCTAGAATATAAACTGTTTATTCGCTGTCAAACATTGCCAAGGAACACGATCACGGTACGTACATGTATTACATTAAACTTAAATTGAATTTATTTTTAGCAGTAAGAAATACAACAAGTAGAAAATTCAATATAAGTTTTTTTTTTTTATTTCTGAGTGTTAAACAATTAACTTTATTATCCAAATTGTTTCCTTGATTATAATATGATTACAATATCTGTGAGTGGCCATTTTGACTGATCACATAGTTGTTGGATCAACATCTACAAATGCATTCACTTTCTATCACTAATAAGATTGTGAAAAATTGCTTGTTTTGTCTGTGTACTCTTAAGTATCTTCCACTAGTAGAACTGGCAGCCATGATGTAACTGAAATATATATATATATATATATATATATATATATATATAAACTGTCTACATCAACAATAACCTCTACATTAACATATAAATTAGTCCCGTTTACACCTATGCCATCGTACAAATGTAATTTCATCGTTACAAATGTAACTTCGAAGCACTCCGTCTTTGGCTGCAATAACCGTTACAATTTGTAATTCAAAAACAACCCTTCGTAGACAGCAGTAACCGTGATAATTTGTAAATAAAGACCAACCCTTCGTAGACAGCAGTAACCGTGATAATTTGTAAATAAAGAACAACCCTTCGTAAACAGTAGTAACCGTGATAATTTGTAAATAAAGAACAACCCTTCGTAGACAGCAATAACCGTGATAATTTGTAAATAAAGAACAACCCTTCGTAGACAGCAGTAACCGTGATAATTTGTAATGCCAAGGCGGAATTGTGTAGACTACAGTTAAAATGATAACGTCTTTCCTTTGGAGACATCCGTCAATGTTATATTTGTAATTCTAAAGCAGCACTGCTAAAAAAACGTAAACGTAATATTTGTAAATCCAAAGCAATGCTACTGAGACAAAAGACAGCTTGATTAGATTGGCATCCTCGTGGTGTTTTGTGATTCCATACCAACCCTGTTTATAATGAAATTGTGATGATATTTTGTAGTTCCAAAGCAACCTTATTCCGACTTGAATCACTGTATTATTTTATAATTCTAAAGTAATCCTGTTTAGGTTGTAATCATCCCGATATTTTGTAACTCCAAAAAAAAAAATATCCGTCAGTTTAACTTTAATCCTCTTTAAGAAGAGTTTAAAGATACCAAAGGAGTTATCAGAATCCGTATATCGAAGAAGAACAGACAACACAATGGCCAAAAGAAAAAGTAAAAACAACTGTCTACAAAGCATACACATAAAACTAAAGATCGAGTAACACGAACTCCACTAAAACAGGGGGTGAACTCATGTGCTCCGGAAGGGTGAGCAGTTCCTGCTCCACTAAAGCAACCCTTTCTAGACTACAGTCAATGTGATATTTTGTAATTCCAAAGTATATCCCTGTTTAGATTGTGATCATCGTGATAATTTTTAATTAAAAAAAATTCTCCGTTTATAATTTAATCCCCTTTAAAACAATTCTTTTTAACCCAAAGTCACCGTGATATTTTGTAATTCCAGATCATCATTGTTTAGACCTTAGTTACCGTGATAATTTGCATATCTAAATCTGTACTGTTTAGACTGCAGTCACCATGATATTTTGCTATACCGAAGAAACTCCGATTATATTGCAGTCGTCGTGATGTTTGTAATTCTAAAAGATCCCTGTTCATAGTGCAGTCACCGTGATATTTGGTATAATAAAACAGTCCTGTTTATACTGCAGTCATCGTATGTTTGTTATTCTAAAACAGCCCTGTTTATACTGCAGTCATCGTATGTTTGTTATTCTAAAACAGTCCTGTTTATACTGCAGTCATCGTATGTTTGTTATTCTAAAACAGTCCTGTTTATACTGCAGTCATCGTATGTTTGTTATTCTAAAACAGTCCTGTTTATACTGCGGTCATCGTATGTTTGTTATTCTAAAAGAGTCCTGTTCATAGTGCAGTCATCGTATGTTTCTTATTCCAGAGAAGTAGTCACCAGTTTTATTTAAGATATAAGAGATATATCTTAATGGTAATTTTCTAATTTCAGATTAAAAAGATACAATATGAGGACAATTGCAGTAATTTTGTTGGTAACTATTTTGCTGTCTGGTAAGAATAAGTACAATACAGGGAACCAGTTTTTTTATATTTTATTTGGTTAATTCCTTATGTTAAATGTCCTGTTATTGATAACTGTATCTAAAGTTAATTCAATGAAGGATATTGTTTTATTATTTATGTTAATTATTTAACTTAATTTGATTCTAATTAGTAGAGTTACTTTTATAAATTCTAATATAGCAGTAAAGAGTACAGAGCCGTCCGGTGTGTTCGCGCACCTAAGGGTTCAGTGGTTAATTTCACAGCTTACCAAAATGTTATTGAATTAATTTAAATCATCATTAAATACATTGAAGTATTATCTTTATGGTCTTTATCCAGATTCCGCTACAATTTTTAACATTTCAGTGAAAACGAAGTGTAAACAAACAAACCCTCGATTTTTGACAAATGTTGCAACGTCCGATGATGTTGCAACGTCCGATGATGTCGCGCATGCAAAGTTGGATGATTCTTAAAATGAACAAAGGAATGATTTTATTTTGAAAGTTTTTGAAATTGAAGTTTATACCTATTCCTTCAAAATAAGCTCAAATTTGAAAACATTTGACATCTTTTAATATAATTAAAGTTAATCCTCACATACCAGTAGTCTCCATCTTAACTTTTCCAAGGATTTTGCAATTTTTACATGTACAATACGTATGCGCGAACTCACCGGATGCGCGAACACCGGTGCCAAGACAGTATATGTAATTGTATGAATGAAACCAACATTATAAAATGTTCTTATTTGTGTATGAGTTATTCTCATTGGTGATTTCTCTACTGTAACTGAAATGTAGAGCGGCAATACAAGCGCTGCTTCATTACTTGGGTTTGTGTCTAAGTGTAATGTTAGATAGTCTTTCATGTTCATTTACATCCATGTCCCTTCTAACTGTATTTCTTTTTATTGGTAGTTTACACTTTTTTCTTTTGGTTTCTTTGAGGGATATTTTTAGTGTCGACGAGCCTCTGACAGCTGTATAATTTATCTCAGATTACAAAGAACAAAAATGAAGTCATCTCTTAAAAACTGTCAACATGAACCATATGCATATTCTCAATAGAAAAGGAAAGTATCCTGGGATCATAACAGAACCATCTTATTTCCGAATATTTACACGATAATCAGAGGCAACTACTATTAACACCACTATGTGGATGCGGGAGATTATATGATAACGTGGATTCAGAAGACTAACTACAAATGTATGTAAATTACATCATAGACAGCTGTGGACATTTCTTTTTATCTATGGCGTTTATTTCTATGTTCGTTTTTACACACTACCCTTTTCAAAATACCGAGGCTTGAAATATGAAAAAAAAATATGAATACATGAAAATGATATATACAGCAACAATGTTTATCAACAAATATTTTCTTTCTAAAGATTTAAAGGTTGCAGAGAGCCAAGGTAAGACATTGGCAGGGAAACTGAGTTCATCAATTTCAAGGAGTGGAGGATCTGGTGGTCTCCGTCACTCCTGTCCAAATAACCATAGATCATGTAAAAATCTGTGTGTACTATATGGATATTGGTGTGGTAAATGTTTTGGTTCCCAGTGTTGGTGTTTTAGATAAGGTATGAGTAATGTTATTGAATAACTCTACATAGACCGTCATTGTCTATATTATATAATTTATTGCTTTATAAACATAATAATTCGTGAAATTAGCCATATGGCAGATGTAACGCCGTGACGTCATGATCCTACAGAATTGCTACTATATATACTAATCCACATGTTGTATGATAAATCAGAAAAAAATTGTGAACATGAAGTAAAATACGTGTAAAGTAAGCATGAAATGAAGTAGATGTAAATTGAACATGAGGTAAAGTAGATGTAAAGTGAACAAGAAGTAAAGTAGATGTAAATTGAACATGAAGTAAAGTAGATGTAAATTGAACAAGAAGTAAAGTAGATGTAAAGTGAACAAGAAGTAAAGTAGATGTAAATTGAACATGAAGTAAAGTAGATGTAAATTGAACATGAAGTAAAGTAGATGTAAAGTGAACAAGAAGTAAAGTAGATGTAAATTGAACATGAAGTAAAGTAGATGTAAAGTGAACATGAAGTAAAGTAGATGTAAAGTGAACAAGAAGTAAAGTAGATGTAAAGTAAGCATGATGTAAAGTAGATGTCAAGTAAACATGAAGTAAAGTAGATATAAAGTGAACAAGAAGTAAAGTAGATGTAAAGTGAACATGAAGTAAAGTAGATGTAAAGTAAGCATGATGTAAAGTAGATGTCAAGTAAACATGAAGTAAAGTAGATATAAAGTAAACGAGGTAAAATAGATGTAAAGTAAACATGAAGTAAAGTAGATGGAAGTAAACATGAAAGAACTGGTGTAGTAGTAGACAAAATATGCTGTGGAAAATTACATACATCTGAAGCACTAGTAGAAATAAAATGTCAAGGAGTAATGATTTCATTGATTTCCTAGTCCGCATGAACGGACAGTCTGTATGAAGATAAAAAGAATATAAAGTAAGGGGCAAAATCGAAACCTATGACACACATATACGTGTGCTCGCAGTTACAGTACTATAAACCTATAACACACATATACGTGTGCTCGAAGCTACAGTACTATAAACCTATAACACACATATACGTGTGCTCGCAGTTACAGTACTATAAACCTATAACACACATATACGTGTGCTCGCAGTTACAGTACTATAAACCTGTAACACATATATACGTGTGCTCGCAGTTACAGTACTATAAACCTATAACACACATATACGTGTGCTCGCAGCTACAGTACCATAAACCTATAACACACATATACGTGTGCTCGCAGTTACAGTACTATAAACCTATAACACATATATATATATGTGTGCTCGCAGCTACAGTACCATAAACCTATAACACACATATACGTGTGCTCGCAGTTACAGTACTATAAACCTATAACACACATATACGTGTGCTCGCAGTTACAGTATTATAAACCTATAACACACATATACGTGTGCTCGCAGTTACAGTACTATAAACCTATAACACATATATATATATGTGTGCTCGCAGTTACAGTACTATAAACCTATAACACACATATATACGTGTGCTCGCAGTTACAGTACTATAAACCTATAACACACATATACGTGTGCTCGCAGTTACAGTACTATAAACCTATAACACACATGTACGTGTGCTCGCAGTTACAGTACTATAAACCTATAACACACATATACGTGTGCTCGCAGTTACAGTACTATAAACCTATAACACATATATATATGTGTGCTCGCAGTTACAGTACTATAAACCTATTACACACATATATACGTGTGCTCGCAGTTACAGTACTATATAAACGGTCGTCATTGTTTGAAATATATACTCAACACAACTATGATCAATACAAACCGGACAAATTACACATGTTGTATTTCTTTAATTCATTTATTTAACTAAGTTGTTAATATCATTCATTATCTATATATATGATTTTAAGTTTGAATACTAATGATTTTGTCATTTGTTTTGTTACAGCACCAGAAAACAAGAATTCAGATTATTGGCACAATAAAGCTAAAAGTTTAAAGCATATTTATTTCTCCTGAGAGCCATTACTACCACTAAGACAAACATTTAAGTAGACTATATAAAAACACCAGCGTCTGTTTATTGTCTGTCACATGTATCATCAAAGATTCATAGGAAGTAAACACTCTTAGATTATGATGATTCATAAACCTAGCAATGATATCATATGGTCTTGTACAAACTATGACAATTAATCTAGGCACAAACTATGGGTTGCTGCTAACAAGGAAGCTACTGAACCAAACATACGGTACCTAATGGTTAAGTTGAAGCCATCACTTCGACGGTTTTACAGTCGCAATCATTGCTTGGGTAACCATTATGGAATATAGGTGTCACAAATCGCCATGCTTTTTATTGTGGTTCGTGTTGCTTGATCTTTAGTTTTCTGTGTAATGTTTTATTGATCGTTGTTTGTCCTCCTATCCTTTTTCGTTTGACCATTGTGCTGTATGTCCTTCTTCGATTTACGGATCCCGATTGCCATTTTGGTATCTTCAAGCTCTGCTTCCACTTGTCGTATGCACTTCCCGGTCCTTTCCTCATTCATGACTTATTAGCGGCTTTGCAACTGGAGCAACATTTACGGGTACCACTAGTGGAGCAAGTACTGCTTACCCTTCCGGAGCACGTAAGTTCACTCCGGGTTGTAGTGGGGTTCGTATCGCTCATTCTTCTTTTTTCTTTGTAGTGTTTTGTAGATCGTTGTTTGTATTTGTCCTTTTTCTTTTGACCATTGTGTTGTCTGTCTTTCTTCGATTTACAGATTCTGATTGCCCTTTGGTATCTTCAAACTCTTCTTTCCTTTGTCATAAGCACTTCCCGGTCCTTTCCTCATTCATGACTTATCATCGAGTTTGTAACTGTTGCAACACTAATGGTGCAGGAACTCCTTACCCCTCCGGAGCACCAGAGTTACCCCTGGTGTTAGTTGGATTCGTATTGCTCAATCTTTAGAATTCTGTTTAGTGTTTTGTAGATGGTTTTTTTGTTCTTTTGTCTGTTTCTTTTGGCCATTGCGTTGTCTGTCCTTTGGTTTACGGATTCTCATAACGCCTTTGGTATCTTCAAACTCTTTTTATTGATCTGTACTACATGTACTGTTGTCCAATTATTGGATACAGCTCCAGAATTTAGAGATATTTGACATTTGTTTTTGTTTAAATAAGGACATTTTCATGTACAAGGTGTATGTTTTTGTTCATCTGGTCGTACGTTTTTGGAAGGGTTTAAATGCAAATGTAGAATGGCAACACCTTATAAAGTTTATATGTTATGGCTAAGTCAGCAATCAGTAATTCGAACAACATGCAATACAATATTCAAAAAGGAGAAAGACAGAAGAACAAAGAATATTATACGAAACAGAACACTAACGATTGAGAAACATCTAACCCACTTAAAAAAAGGGGGGGGGGGGTGAACCCAGTTGTTCTGGAAGGGGAAGGAACTCATAATCTACTAGTAGAAACCTTGTTACTTTTGTTAAAAATCTCGGATTTTTTTCTATATCTGTATTTGTTTTAATAATGTGGTCTATAAACGTGTTTATTTCATTTTTGATGCTCTCTCAGTTCGCTTTATTGTATTTTCTGGGCTTTTGTTTCAAATTTTGCTCTGTTAATCATTTCTCATTTGTCTTCGATTGAGAGTTCGGGTGCATCATCATTGACGAAATCTCATTTTAATGGCCAATATAAGCCCGCCGCCTTCTTGATGTAGTAGGTTTTTGCCGTAGATTTTGTAATTTTTATTGAATATTTCGCTATTTTTCATATTTCAATTTAGCCAGGTCTCTGTACCTATTATAATATCATGTTGGCAAATCTCAGTTATATAATATCATGTTGGCAAATCTCAGTTATATAATATCATGTTGGCAAATCTCAGTTATATAATATCATGTTGGCAAATCTCAGTTATATAATATCATGTTGGCAAATCTCAGTTATATAATATCATGTTG
>MJUT01010276.1:1932011-1950512 GCA_002080005.1 Gigantidas platifrons | reverse complement strand
ACGACTACAGGAGGGAGAGATAACTGATGTAAGTATCAATACCCTGACAGGCGACGTGACGACTACAGGAGGGAGAGATAACTGATGTAAGTATCAATACCCTGTCAGAGGCGACGTGACGACTACAGGAGGGAGAGATAACTGATGTAAGTATCAATACCCTGACAGGCGACGTGACGACTACAGGAGGGAGAGATAACTGATGTAAGTATCAATACCGTGTCATAGGCGACGTGACGACTACAGGGGAGATAACTGATGTAAGTATCAATACCCTGACAGGCGACGTGACGACTACAGGAGGGAGAGATAACTGATGTAAGTATCAATACCCTGACAGGCGACGTGACGACTACAGGGGAGATAACTGATGTAAGTATCAATACCCTGACAGGCGACGTGACGACTACAGGGGGGAGAGATAACTGATGTAAGTATCAATACCCTGTCAGAGGCGACGTGACGACTACAGGAGGGAGAGATAACTGATGTAAGTATCAATACCCTGACAGGCGACGTGACGACTACAGGAGGGAGAGATAACTGATGTAAGTATCAACACCCTGTCATAGGCGACGTGACGACTACAGGGGAGATAACTGATGTAACAATATCCTGACAGAGGCGACGTGACTACTACAGGGGAGATAACTGATGTAAGTAAAAATATCCTGCAAGAGGCGATGTGATGACTACAGGGGAGATTACTGATGTAAGTAAATATATCCTGACAGAGGCGACGTGACTGCTACAGGGGAGACAACTGATGTAAGTCACAACGGTATGACATTTATATAATTGTTTACGTCAAGTTTACAGTATGTAAGCCCTATTCTTGTTAAACGTCAAGAGGGCTAAAAGCCAACTATATTGTTGTTTAAGATCATGTGGGCAGTGCAATGTCCCTGACATGCAAAGAGTGTGACGTTCTCGAAAGACGATAAACTGATATTCCATCGTTAGAGCGCATTGGGATTTGAATTGTCTAGAACACCCAGACCACGTCTAATAAATACCATTTATATATCACCGGCGTTTCAATGCCCACGTCTAATCAATACCATTTATATATCACCGGTGTTTCAATGCCCACGTCTAATCAATACCATTTATATATCACCGGCGTTTCAATGCCCACGTCTAATCAATACCATTTATATATCACAGGTGTTTCAATGCCCACGTCTAATCAATACAATTTCTATACCCCCGTTGTGTCATAAGATTACAACAAGTATTACAACAAAGCGTAGTGTATTGTTGAGGAATATGTTTTATTTATTAGTTCTTTTAATTATATCAATTCGATACCAAATTACACTGGCAAAATGAGAGGAGAAAGAAAACATGTGGGAATGTGAAGAACAATTTATTTAGCTAAAGTTAATGGGGGGAACATTTATGTTTGTTTTAATAGTCTAAATTATATTACTTCAGAATAGGTACAACATCACGTTTCATTATTAATCCTTTCTTTGTACAGAAATTAGGAAATTTCTCTAGTATTCTAGTAGATGTATCTGATGCTGTTGACGGTACGGCTACTGTAAATATTGACCAGATTGCTAACAGTATTGGTACAATAATTAACAACAAAGATTACACAAAACAGGATGCAGCTGTAAGTTTATATAGTTCTGATATATATCATCACGTGTTAGCTACAGGAGGTATTGATATCCATAGTTACGTTTTGGATGCATGCACATGTGGTATACATTGTGTTATGTACAGGTCGAATAGGTATACACCGCCACATGTTAGGTACATGTAATACTCGGTATGTTTCGTTACATGTGGTGTATATTTTGGTATAAATTGCTACCCTTAGTTACGTTGTGGGTGCATGCACATGGGACATACATTGTGCTAGTTACAGGTCGTATAGGTGTACACCGCCACGCGTTAGGTACATGTAATACTTGATATGCTTCGTTACATGTGGTGTACATTTTGGCATAAATTGTTACGTCACGTGTTAGGTACATGTAATGCGTGCATACACCGTCACGTGTTAAGAACATGTAGTATTGGTTTTCATCATTACGTTTTACATCTAGGTAAATGTTGTGTCAGAATACACAGTCACGTGCTAGGCACATATATATGATATACCACGTGACCAGATAAACATATGTAGTATTGCTAACGTTCGTCACGTGTAATAAATAATGTAGCAAAAACGTAGATATCAAGATGAGCATGCGCTACTCATTCCTGGAAATATGGAGTGCATGATCACGTGTTATGTACAGACAAGTGTCACAAAATGTAGACGCATATCGTGATGTGTTGGGTACATATAGTACTGGTATCCCTGTCACATGTATGTTTGATTTATATATATCGAGATGTTTCGGATTCATCGGGTAGCATTAGTCTTTGATGTTAGTAATATGTCATAAAATCTCTACTTTATCTTTTGTAGTCGAATGCATTTAAAGGAAACAAAAAACTTATAGAGAAACTATTGACTTTGATAAATAATGAGACCTATCCAAAGTATGAAGATTACATTTCTACATGTACAGGTAAGAATGAAGATTACATTTCTACATGCACAGGTAAGAATAAAGATTACATTTTTACATGTACAAATAAGTATGAAGATTACATTTCTACATGTACAGGTAAGAATGAAGATTACATTTTTACATGTACAAGTAAGTATGATGATTACATATCTACATGTACAAGTAAGTATGAAGATTACATTTCCACATGTACAGGTAAGTATGAAGATTACATTTCTATATGTACAGGTAAGAATGAAGATTACATTTCTACATGTACAAGTAAGTATGAAGATTACATTTCTATATGTACAGGTAAGTATGAAGATTACATTTCTACATGTACAGGTAAGTATGAAGATTACATTTCTACATGTACAGGTAAGTATGAAGATTACATTTCTACATGTACAGGTAAGAATGAAGATTACATTTCTACAGGTACAGGTAATTATGAGGATTACATTTCTACATGTACAGGTAAGTATGGAGATTACATTTGTACATGTACAAGTAGGATGAAGATTACATTTCTACATGTACAGGTGAATATGAGGATTACATTTCTACATGTACAGGTAAATATGAAGATTACATTTCTACATGTAATGGTAAGAATAACGATTACATTTCTACAGGTAGAGGTAATTATGAAGATTACATTTAAACATGAACAGGTAAGTATGAAGATTACATGTTTACATGTACAGGTAGGTATGAAGATTACATTTCTACATGTACAGGTAAGAATAAAGATTACATTTCTACGTGTACAGGTAAGAATAACGATTACATTTCTACAGGTACAGGTAATTATGAAGATTACATTTCTACATGTACAGGTAAATATGATGATTACATTTTTACATGTACAAGTAAGAATGAAGATTACATGTACAGGTAAGTATGAAGATTACATTTCTACATGTACGGGTAAGTATGAAGATTACATTTCTACATGTACAGGTAAGTATGAAGATTACATTTCTACATGTACAGGTAAGAATGTTATATATCTGGTTATTGTCATGTCCACAAAATCGTAACAAGTGAAGAAATATGTTTCATTTGAAGAAAAATGGAATCCAATCATAATGTAGTGTAATAAAGACCGTAATTGTTTATTGAAAAAAAGTAATAAACTACATTATCTGGTTATTAATGTCAGATATTATACATTTCTCGCCGGCAAGGCATGTGCCATGGGGACAAAGATAGTGACGTCACTCAGTTTATTTCGGTTAAATCAAGTATCATATATGAACACAATACACATGATCAATCAATAAAGATAATGTACATTTACCGAGTTTTAGCTAATAGGGAATCATACACTATAGGTTTCGTTCCTTCTAATTTCGATCCAGAATATTCGGTAGAAGGAATTAACTATTGTCAATATTAATTCGCCGAAACAATAGCACAACCAACCCCTTTTCTACACGACTCCAATCATTTTCACAACGTTAACAACACGTTATTACCTCACCTTGCCATAGGCAATGTGAGCTTTTGCCATCACTTGGTGTTCGTCGTCCGTTAACCTTTCACATTTTAATCTTCTCTTCTGAAACCCCTGAACCAAAATGAACTGAAACTTATTAGGCAGCATCTATGGAAAGTCCTCTATAAAGATTGCACATTTTGTTCCGATCAAGTTAACAAACATGGCCTCCACAGGCAATTCTTGTTTCTGATTGGCCGATTACTAAGCATCTTCCCCTCTGAAACCGCTTGACCAAATGACCAGAAATTTAATAGGAAGCATATATGGAAGGTCCTCTATTAGAGTGTTCATTCTGTCCCGACCTGTTCACAACCATGGTCACTACAGACAATTCTTGTTTCTGAATGATTGATTTCTAAAGAATCTTCTCCTCTGAAACCGATTGGCCAAATGAACAGCAATTTGGAAGAAAGCACCTATGAGAGGTTTTGTATAAAGTTTCCTCAAACCAGAATGAAAGGTGAGCGACACAGGCTCAGTCCACTGAGCCTCTAGTCTAAAATTCTGCTTTGATTTCTACCAAATATATATGTATGGAAATTGTGTGGTTGGTGAATTTTGCTTGTCTTCTGCTATTTTAGAATCTGTGTGGTTTGCGAATGTTATCTTGTTTAGGTGCAAGGAAACCGAAACAGAGAGTGTGATGTAAAATAATGTTTTCTTTTGTGTTCGTCAATTTACACTTATTTTTAAGATTTATTCCAAACAATTGTAGGAGTTTTAAAGGTATTAAACAATGCACTACAGGCATTACTACCTAAATCATCGATGGAGACACCAACTCAGTTAGATATTTACAGCATAATGGACGTATTATCTGACAGAGAAAAGATTTCACAACCTACAGAGAGTGATTTAACACCAACAGAGAGGGCATTTATAGCATCTGAAATAGCAAAGAAAAATGAATTAGAAGCTGAGATAAAAAATGATGTGGTATGTATATTATTTATATTGTTTTCTTCAATGTCGTCTAGATTAGTGGATGGGTGATTAATGTGCCACTAGTGGAGCAGGAACTGTTTACCCTTCTGAACACCTGAGTTCACCCCCGGTGTTTAGTGGAGTTCGTGTTACTCGATCTTTAGTTTTATATGTATGTTTTGTTGATTGTTGTTTGTCCTTTTGCACTTTTTCTTTTGGCCATTGTGTTGTCTGTTCTCCTTCGATATACGGATTCTGATTACCTCCCTTTGGTATCTTCAAACTCTTCTAAATCATAGTGACAACTACTCAATAAACGTTAAAAGATACCACCGAGAAGCAGTAAATTGAAGTACAAGCAATATAAAAAAGATAAAATATGATCTGCAAAATACAGAGAACTAAAGACTGAGCAACACTGATTCCTCAAAACCCAGGGGGTGAACTCATGTGTCCATAAAGGTTAAGTTGTTCCAGATCTGCTAGTGGCACAAGTCGTCTTATTCTGGTAATATTAATGGTTACGAATTAGGAACGGGCGGGATAGTGATTATGTCAAACGGAACATATTCGTGGTCATTTGTGGCACAGATATTCCGTTACTCGAATTTTAGTTTTATATGTATGATTTGTAGATCGTCCTTTTGAGAAAATTGAAATCATCTTGTAAAGTTACGTTCCTAACTGGCCCACATTGTCAGCCTCCATGTGTAGGTCAGGGTATGAAGCAGATCTTGCTGTATCTGTGGTTTACTTTATTAAATCCTAGTAGTATGTACAGGGGCGGATCCAGGATTTCAAATCAGGGGACGTAGTTAAAATAATTGGGTCGAGCGGAGCGAGGCGCGAAAATTTTTGGGATATTTCGTGTGAAAAATCACGATTTTACGCAAAAAAAATCATATTTTTTTTCAATTTTAGGGGGGGAAGCGCGCCAGGTGCGCTCCCCCCTCCCCACTCGATCCGCCCTTGATATATGCATAAACATAATTAACCTATGTAATCAGGAACTTGTAGCATATTTTGTTCATCGTGTAGAAAATACAGCAGACATGTTGTACACTTCCGACTTGATTCTAAAATTATACATTTTTATACCTATGCGAATTATTTCCCTTACGACGGACAAAATGGTATCGGGTTTAGCAAGAACAAAAGGAACTAAAACTGGTCGCCATGATATAGCTGAAATATTGCTGAAAATGGCGTTAAACACCAAAAATCAATCAATTAGATTTTGTTTGACTGCTTATTGTTATCAAGTAATAATCATTCATCCCGTAAATAAGAATACATGTACTTGTGATTGATTTATTTTTATACCTAGCGTATATCTCTCTTTCTCTATAAACAGGTTAAAAAAGAGGTGGAGGTTTTGTTAGAAAGTATATCATATCTTGGTCACGTACTACAGATGTTGAATTATCGTAAGCAAATGCCTGTATATGTACAAGATGGACATATAAATTCAACGGAAGAAAAAAAGCTTATCAGCGAGTTAATCGAGAGTGGGATTGAGAATAACGGATTCAACATTGACTTCGTGGAGGGTGAATCTAGATCAACGCAGGAACAAGACGTTCAGGTATATTAATCTGGATCAACACAGGAACAGAACGTTCAGGTATATTAATCTAGATCCACACAGGAACAGAACGTTCAGGTATGTTAATCTAGATCAACACAGGAACAGAACGTTCAGGTATATTAATCTAGATCAACACAGGAACAGAACGTTCAGGTATATTAATCTAGATCCACACAGGAACAGAACGTTCATAAATAGAGACCTGAGTAGTATATGGGTACAGTTCAGTTATCATTTGAGGGGGAGCGATGAGGGGAGCGACCGGAAGTCACGTGACCGGAAGTGACGTCAGTCACGTGACCGGAAGCGGCCCGGAACCGGAAGTGACGTCAGCAACCGTTTCCCGCGTTTTTTCTTCTTACTGTAGTACTAGTATAAAATGTACCATTGCGCATGACCGGAAGTACCAGGGCCACCGGAAGTGACCGAAGGTCACCCTAAGGGTGTGCGCATGCGCAACCGGAAGTTGCACAACCGTTTCCCGCGTTTTCTTACTGTAGTACAAATACCATGGATGTTTCCCGCGTTTTTTCTTACTCTAGTAGTAGTACCATGGATACCGAAGCTCACCCAAAGGGGTGTGCGCAACCGGAAGTGAGGATTTCCCGCGTAATAGGGTGTGTTCTCTACGACGTCCGCGTCTATCCGTGGTTATCTACCCATTTCCCATCCTTTTCATATCATATATGTGTAGTACTCCAAGTATTTCTACATTACTATAGTAGTGGGGGTGTTCTCTACGACGTCCGCGTATAGCCCTGGTTACCCAGGTTATCTACCCCTTTCCCGCGATTTTCATTTCATATAGTGTTGTGTAGTACTCTCTTAAGAGTACATTGCCATCTCCAAAAAATGTTCAATGTTTAGAAAAGCTGAAAATTTCCAGATGTTGTCTTTTTTCGTATTTTGGGTGGAATTTCAATGCTATGACTGCTGCTCTGAGGTATATGGCTGCTGCTGCTGCTGCTCTGTGGCATATGGCTGCTGCTGCTGCTCTGGGGCATATGGCTGCTGCTGCTGCTGCTGCTGCTGCTGCTGCCCTGGGGTATATGGCTGCTGCTGCTGCTCTGGGGCATATGGCTGCTGCTGCTGCTGCTGCCCTGGGGTATATGGCTGCTGCTGCTGCTCTGGGGTATATGGCTGATGGGTCCAAATGGGGTGTTGAAGGTTATACACCCAAATACCAAGTACTTTCAGAGATATTACAGAACCATTTGGCGGTTGAAAAAACAAATTGGATTTTCCCCGTTCATAACGACGTTTAAACTATCAGTTGTTTTCCCCGTATCATTTTTCCCGTAGTTTTAAATGTTTCATAATTCACTTTTTTTTAATTATATATCAACAACTTAAAAAACCAATACATGATACATTGTGATAATCTATTTTAATTATACCAGATTTGAAATAATATTGTGACATGAATTAGTAACCCTTCCATCTCCAAAGAGTCTATTTTTAGACTTTTCAAACTACCCCATCGGGCTATTTATAGGCTTTGTGTAAAACCCCATTCATCGATGACGTCACGGTAAACACGACGTCAAAACGAGCCGTTCTCTGTCGAACTAGTCGTGACGTTGGTATAAACAAATAAATTCATGATAAACTTAAATTTTTAACCACAAGCCGTCAGGCGAGTGGTTAAAATTTTAAATTTAACTCTCGAGAGTGGAGAAATATCGTAACCCACATGTGCAACATGGGCAACTGAAGGAGAATTTCTTTCTCCTATTATTTAACACGAACTTTGTTTCAAAAGCCGTAAAACGAGTAAAATGCGGGGAAACGCACGAGACATTTCCTCTAGAGGATTACAGATTTTTCCACCATTGGTTCAGTGGGGTTAAAACGCCGTAATAATGGAAGAAATAAGAATTACAAATGCCTAATATGAGGAGACAGATTGAAATTCCTGGCCGATAGTAAGAATATATTATTTCATAGATTTTAGTTTGTTTAATGGAAATATCCGATTCCAAGTCCCCCTTTGACGCCAAATCTGCCATTTTACTTGGCTACTTCAAATGGCACCTTTCATATGATTGAGGGGGGTGGGGGGAGCTGGGTGTCATTTCTATGTCCGCTTCGTTATGCTCGTTCGAGTTTGATATGGGGACGTATATATATTTTGCAAGGTCAAACCAGAGACCTTAACATGTAATAAACCTCTCTGGCCACACTGTGCACATCCATATTACTGTATGGAGGTCTAAATCAGAGTAATTATTTTATTCTACCCCCACCCCACCCGAATATCAAATGGTCGGTGTATTATCTCACCGAAAGGCTCCCAGCTCTCGTACCACAGGCCTTTGCACTTTCTTCGAAGCAGTTATGTCCTAAACGTTAGGTGCCTTTAGTTTAAAATCACTTATGCTTCATCTGTAGCATATTAGTATGGATATAGTGTGCACTTTAAAAGTGTTTATATAAGACTATGCTATGCTAGCAACGCCGTTATAAGAGGATAAGCCATAATTACAGTACCACCATGTAAGCCAATTTACAACGGCAACTGTTGGTAACCAATGTTACCCATTGGTATTAATGCCACCATTGGTTACAAAAATGTCGTTCACAGTTAATAGGTACCATTGGTACAATTTTTAGACATTGGTACCAATGGTAATACACATGATTGTACCATGGGTAGATATGTGAACGCACCTAATGTCTTCTTTGTCGTATAATATAATTATTTATTGTCTTCTATATTGATGAAGATCGTTTAATTTTAAAGGTTACCTTGTATGAACACACACCATTCTCATGGGATACAGAATCCAAGTATATCTCTTCAGCGACGGTTACAGTATCTGTTAGTGAAGAAAAAAACACAAGCACCGTTCTGCTCTCAAAAATTAAAATACCAAATTCGAATTTGACAGCATCCGTCAAGTCTATAAATGTAGCCATCCCTACGGACATGAATGTTTCACAGATGCTGATTTATAAAATGTACTGGAAAAATCCACTGGACAGTCTTATATTTAGCTTATCCAATGCTATTGATAATATTAGTCACGTGGTATACATACGGAAGAATGGGCAGCCTACAGAAGAACTGTATGACTGGAAGAAATCAATAGCAGCAGATGATTGGCTGACACATAGCGACATTAAAGTTATAATAGATGGTGGCTTATACAGTAAAGCTACAGTGGTTTATATTGGTGTGTTTATTAAAGGAACAACAGGTATGTCAATAATATGTGATGAAGTTTTAATTATCCAAATCACTGATATAAATGTGTAACCAGTATGGTAAATAATAATCTGAAATAAAAATAATCGGATTACACGCTTTATAGTTTTCATAAATACAAAATGTATATGAAATATTCAAATTAAATCAAAACTACTTAATATATATCATATTGTCCATTTCTATTTAAATTTGGTCAACATTTGCGACTTGATTCTAAAATTAGACGTTTTTCCACGTTTTCATAGAAGTGTCTTTCCTTAAATACAGGCAAACATTTGCATACTCTGCATACAATGTAAATGTTGTAGCAACTTGTGAATTTTTTATTTGCTATATAATTATCCTCTGACTTTTTATACCTGGTACATATATCTACGAAAATTAAGAGAATGATACTCCAATTCTCTGTCATATCCGTTGTCCTTGCATGTAGCGGGAACCATTTTGTCCTCCATAAGGAAATTACCTCCCAAAAAAATAAAAAAAAAAACGTCAAAAGCATACTTTTAAAATCAAACCGGGAATGTTCAAAACGTGTTTTGTGAAATCTATCGTATATATGCTCTCATTCGTTTGTTTCTTAATATTTTAATTTTGATGAATCCGTTCTTTAATTTAATTGAATTTTGTTTTATTATCAAATGATCAGTATTGCATCTATCTTTATTAATGGGATCATCTTACAACAAATACGTAGGTATAATAATGGAATTGGTATAGACATCATGACGGAGCACTAGCATGAAGGTCACAGACACACTAGTGATGGCTTAGAAAGGAGTCTGTTTAAAAAGATATACTGAAATTGATTCAATAATAATTTAATAACAAAATAAGAAATTTAGAAAATATGTTTACAATGCACAAAACTTAAACAACAAATAAATAAATTGAATGTCCAACTTTAGAATGAAATTATTGCTAATGCCCAAACAATAAACAAATACTTCCGGTTTAATCTTTATCACAGATATATTTGTCAATACTGGCCCATTACATAATTCCAAGCGACTGCAAATACTGGTTACTAACATCATACGAGTTAAAATTACAGAAATATTGTAGCCGTACCGTCGTACACAGAGTTTGTTACTCTCAAACGTCTCGAGTGACTGGAACCATATACTGGAACTACAGTAAAATACATACAAAAATGTTTAAGATATATGACGTAAATGATAGTGCCTACAAGTTTGGTCAACATTTTTTTTTGCGTTGAAAGTTAATATATACCTTCAAAAATGAGAATAAAACATCGTTTGCCAGATTCGACCAAACACGTGTATTTTCGTTGTTTTTATGTCTAGCTTGTCTCCCAGAATCATGAATTATGAATGTCCCAATGTCCGAACTACATGCGCAATGGTATAGATGCTTACACTTCAGCATGAGTTTGAACTCCCAATGCTTCCTTCAGTTCCATCCAATGGTCATGTTGGTGGCCTATATCAATTCTTGTTTAATTATAATTCGCCGAAACTTCTTTCCTGTTTCTTTTTCTAGCAAAATTACTTAAACTTCTCGTACATGTACGAGCGCGTTGGCAGACAATTTTCCTCCAAAACAGATTTCGCGCATACGTAGTAAAAGGTCAGCTAAGGTCATATGAATAGATGTCATATATTGTCGTACAGACAGGAATTTATGCTCGAGATGTTTTTTCATGAAAATAAAAGAAAATGGATGGACTTTTTACTCTGAAATCCGATAATTAGTGTTAATTTATGTTTCTAATGAACTCCTTGTAAAAAAATTCTGGACGACTAAAATCTCCAAAGTCAACAACATTACCTGTTTAAACAATGAAAAAGGCGTGGTATAAGATATACTAAATCTATACAATATGTACTACGTATACACACAATAGTGTTAATGACTAAATATTCAAAATCTATAATGTATGTACGTAATTTCTACAATTATCGAACTGGATGACGAATTTGAAGATACCAAAGGTGTAAGCAGAATCCGTAAATCGAAGAAGAAATGAAAAAACAAAGGACTAAAGGACAAACAACGATCTACAAAACATATGTTCCAGACCATACGCGTATTTGGACCGTACTCGTACGGTCCGGACCGTATGAGTATATACGTACGGTCCGACCTTACGCGTATACTCATACGGTCTAGTACGAGCTGGACCATACGGGTATTTAGACCATATGGGTTTTTTTCCAAACAAACATTATATCATAAACCTTCACTGAGTTTTACAAATTACATTTATCCTAATTATTATTACTTTAAACCAAACACCATCACCTCATGAAAAATAAACAGTTTTTGAACTATATGCAATTTTAATTGTCTACCTGAATCAAATTTTCGCATGCACGCCCAGAGTGTCATTTGCTGCTACAAGGAACGCCGGACTTTCTACACTTACATGTTGTGTAGGTCTGTAATCTGTAACATCGTAAGTCTCAGTAGATATTTCCGACGTTTCAGTTCGTCTTCGTTTTCGGGTCGGTTGTACGTGTACGTCAGCCATAACGGAAAACACGTTAGTCTGTGAACAGCTTAAGTCGACCATCGACTCCCCGCGGGCACTGCCAGTCTCAATTTGTGCGTCAGTCACAGTTCGTGTCTGTGAACCTGTCTCTTGATCGGTATGTGAATCCGTCTCGATTTCTGTCTGCGAGTTAGTCTCGCTTTTTGTCTATGAGTCGGTCTCAGTTTCTGTCTGTGAGTCGGTCTCAGTTTCTGTCTGTGAGTCGGTCTCAGTGTCGGTCTGTGAGTCAGTCCCATTGTCCGCCCGTACACCAGTCTGCAAGTCTCCGTCTGTGTCAAACATGTATTGGTACCCCCCCCCTCCCACTTTTTGCGCTTCATGCGACTCTAATCGACATCTTTCAAATCTTTTGAAACTTCTTAAATATGCTTCAAATGTTTCTTCCCACAGTCTGTTTACTGGCGATTACTTTAATAACTTTATTCAATTTCAAACTATTTTGTTAACTGCAAGTGAGCAGAATTCACTTATTACGAGCATGCTAAATTCAGGACATGTAAGTTTGTAATAGATTACATTAGACTTCTTTCTAAATTGTACAATTGCGATAATTAACTTTTCTAAATATACTTTAGATTCGAATAACGTTGATCTGTAAAATATTTTTGAAGCCTCGATAATCTCTTAAAACCGCGTACGGTCCAAATACGCGTATGGTCTGGAACACATACACATAAAACTAAAGATCGAGTAACACGAACCCCACTAAAAAGCGGGTGTGAACTCAGGTGCTCCGGAAGGGTAGGTAGTTTTCAGTGAAATACACCTTTACAATCTTATTACTCAGTAATTCAGCAGCGATAAGAGCAACGTATAATGATTCCCACAAACAATTATATTTCTGTGAAAATCGTAATAAAACAACCAGAAAACATCAAAAACTATATAATTCACAAATATTACTCGAAAATGCAAAGCAAAAATACAGAATCAACGAAACACAAAAAGGTATAATTACAAACGCTAAACAATTATTTATGACAAACGTTGTAAATTATAGACCTGTCCTGTACATAGAACATACAGGAAGCTACTCCAGAAACGGACAACTTGCAAATGAGTTTAAGGGGTAAAGAAATAAATGCTTCAAATAAAGTCTGTTGGTGACAGATACGATGGACTGGTAATTTGGCATTGCAATGGACGGTCAACAATCATTCCCACGAGGAGATTGCCAATTGGGATCTGATGTACTTATGAATTACGTGCATTGAACGAACATAGCATTCTCAAAACATGATCCACTTATGAGGGAGTTGATGATTAAATTCGACCTGCACAAAGAACAAACAACTATAAAATTATATGGATACTCCGACGATGACGAACGACGAGGAAGAGGATGATGACGATTATTTCCCATGTATCAATTATATAAGTAAATGAATTTATTAAGTATATCATGTCAAAATTACAATTATCTAAATTTTGATTTGATTTGATTTTGATTGTGTTTAACGCCACTTTCAGAAATATTTCAGCTATATATATCATGGCGACCAGTTTTAGTGGTGGAAGAAGTCGGAGTATCCGAATAGAACCACCGACCATGCGCAAGCAACTATCTAAATAGAATAAAGCATAATCTTAATTAAATGAATATTTAGATAATGTTTCCATTTGTAGTTTCATGATTACTGTATTGCATGATCATAATATCTACACACTTGTAGGTTAGATGTTTTGGTTAAAGCTACAAGTACTATACATTTTAGATTTACCCTCAACAAGAAGAAAGAGATCAGTTTCTGTAGATGTTATACAGTATGACATCATTGCATTTACGACAGGTTGTAGAGTCTGGAATGAAAATGATAGGAAATGGGATAAGACATCTTGTAAGGTATCGAATGTAAACAAAGTATGGACTCATGACATTGTAATTAAGTGTTCATGTATTTCAAATAGTTCTGTCGCTAAAGCACGAGCTTTATAATTTAGAATCTCGAGTATAGAAATATGGAAATCAACCAGTAGCAGAAGAATCATAAAGAGGTCTAATCTACATCTTGCTGCAGAACTTAATCTCTTTTACACATGGCTGAAAAACACAGTCTCTCGCACATGTTGATGAAGAACTAGTCTTGCCTGTATTTAGTTGAAGTACCAGATCTATTCTGCATCTTCTTTAATGAATTCTGGATGTTTTTGCTTGGTTCTGTGGTTGTATTGCACATATTAAATTTATTTTGTTCATTCTGATTGTATTTGTATTTCACTTATTATATAATTATGTTGTCTATATGTATATTATGTACAGGTTAAATGTGTCATCATGGCTTATATCTAAGTATTTTGCCCATTTACATATTATAACTACATCTGTAGATGATTCATATAACACCGCCACTTTATTGAAGTGTCTGTCCCAGGTCAGGAAAGGGGGTGGTCTTGTATTTGTATATTAAAGGTGTCGATTTTCTCATTTTCATTTTATCATGACATATTTCATGTTATCTATTATGCAGTTACAATAGCCATGACTTATTTCAGCTTTCAGAGCTGTCAACAATAAATGAGACTATATGTGACTGCATCAATCCACCAGGAAACAGCTTTGCTACAACATTTTACGTACCACCAAATACCATAGACTTTGGTTCCGTGTTCTCTAAATTTGATTTGACAAACAATGCTGCCGTTTTCTCTACTGTTATATGCCTTATAGTTGTGTACATGTTAATTGTTGTGTGGGCATTCAGACAAGATAAACAGGACCATAAAAGGGTAAATATATTATAAATATACTTCATATCCTAACTTCACATTGATATATTTTATAAAGTTTCTCACACAATCACAACATTTTGTACTACCGTTGTCATGGTTTGTGCAGGAGTAATCAATGAGATGCTGGCGGTAAAAAAAAACAACATAAACCTAATATTTTACTTAAGTAAGAAGAGTTTGAAGATACCAAAGGGGCAATCAGAAACCGTATATCAAAGAAGAACAGACACTTCAATGGCCAAAAGAAAAACAACGATCGACAAAACATACATATAAAACTAAAGATCGAGAAACACGAACCCCACTAAAAACCGAGGGTGAACTCAGGTGCTCCGGAAGGGTTTTCAGTAAAATACACGATATATGACAAAATTGGGTATATCGATAGTCAGCTACAATGTATTTGTTTAATTAGATGAAACATCATTTATCGTAAATATTCATTTATAACTCAATTTGAAAATGATCACAAATACAGTTTTAATATAAACATCGACGTGCGTTGTCTCTTCTACACAAATAAACTTTTTTTTTATCCTGCACTCATTCTATTTGAGCAGTCAAATTGCATTGACTCGATATTTATTGTTATATATGATCACTGGCTAAGATATAGAAAAGACGAGTTTGCAGATACCAAAGGGTTAATCACATTCCGTAAATTGAAGAAGGACAGAAAACAATGACCAAAAGAAAACGGACAAAAGAAAACCAAAAGAAAACAATCTACAAAACACTACACAGAATACTAAAGATCGAGCAACACGAACCTCACTAAAAAACTGGGTACATTGTAGTATACCATATCTCCTTCTATTGATATTGTACAGGTCTTCCGACAGACTGTTATCAAAGCTATCAAGTACATTTTAGTACACAATNCAACACGAACCCCACTAAAACAAACAACGATCTACAAAACACTACACAGAAGACTAAAGATCGAGCAACACGAACCCCACTAAAACAAACAACGATCTACAAAACACTACACAGAAGACTAAAGATCGAGCAACTCGAACCCCACTAAAACAAACAACGATCTACAAAACACTACACAGAAGACTAAAGATCGAGCAACACGAACCTCACTAAAAAACTGGGTACATTGTAGTATACCATATCTCCTTCTATTGATATTGTACAGGTCTTCCGACAGACTGTTATCAAAGCTATCAAGTACATTTTAGTACACAATATCTTCTTCTGTTGATATTGTACAGTTCTTTAGACAGACTGTTATCAAAGCTATCAAGTACATTGTAGTACACAATATCTTCTCCTGTAGATATTGTACAGTTCTTTAGACAGACTGTTATCAAAGCTATCAAGTACAGTGTAGTACACAATATCTTCTCCTGTAGATATTGTACATGTCTTCAGACAGACTGTTATCAAAGCTATCAAGTACATTGTAGTACACACTGTCTTCTTCTGTTGATATTGTACAGGTCTTTAGACAGACTGTTATCAGGGCTATCAAGTACATTGTAGTACACAATATCTTCTCCTGTAGATATTGTACAGGTCTTCAGACAGACGGTTATCAAAGCTATCAAGTACATTGTAGTACACACTATCTTCTCCTGTAGATATTGTACATATCTTCAGACAGACTGTTATCAAAGCTATCAAGTACATTGTAGTACACACTATCTTCTTCTGTAGATATTGTACAGGTCTTCAGACAGACTGTTATCAAAGCTATCAAGTACATTGTAGTACACAATATCTTCTCCTGTAGATATTGTACATATCTTCAGACAGACTGTTATCAAAGCTATCAAGTACATTGTAGTACACAATATCTTCTCCTGTAGATATTGTACAAGTCTTCAGACAGACTGTTATCAAAGCTATCAAGTACATTGTAGTACACACTATCTTCTTCTGTTGATAGATATTCCGTACAATGTGATTTTCTCCTGTTGATATATATTCTGTACGATGTGAAATTATATTTGATGACACTACAGGGATGAACAGACATTATTTCTAAGATCTGCCATTTATACTACGTTTCTAAGCCTGGCCCCATAAATTTCATATGTTTACCGTCAATACACCAATATTGTATTTATCCTGCAATAAAATTTGCCAAAAATGTTATTTAATATAATAATAAAAAAAAAAGATAACGGAAACCCCATTGACAGCTTATCGGTATGCGTAGAAATGCATACATATGTGACACGGTCATTGTTTAACAATACGCACCCACTGAATGAAATAGGTCATTATTAATCAACGAAGTATTTACAGAACAAACACTATTTATAACTTCTGAATTAAAATAAAGCGTAAAATGTATTATTTTGCACAATATTGTGAACTGGTTTTTGACATTTTTATTGCATTTCGTTATGTAAAGTTCACATTGACAACAGAAACATAGATAGTAGTTACGATAAGGGGTGTGGCTTAACAGCTTTATTAGGCTAATATGAGAAGTGTTTTTATGACAGAGATGTGGCTTAATAGCTTTATTAAGCTAATGTGAAAAGTGTTATTATGACACTCATAATAAAGCAACAGTTTATCTCAACCCATTTATTATGACGGAAAACAATCCAGTTGCAGGATAAATTACATATATACTGACTGTCTAAAAACAGTTGTGGAGAAATGCTACAATAAAATATATCATTGACATTGTAGTCATCAGCATCTTATATTGTTAGAAGATGTGGTATATTTAACTATAAATAGTTTGCATTTACTGTCTATAGTACATGGATACAATACAATATATTATTTACATTACAGTGGGCAATATCTTATCTTGTTGACAATGCTCCGTACGATGAGTATCTATACATGCTGACCGTCTACACGGGACTACACAGACATGCCGGTACAAAGTCTAAGATAGGCTTTATGATTATTGATGGAAAAACCAATAAAGCTGATGTCAACACTACAATTCGCCAGTTAGAAGACGAAACATACAAGGTAAATAAAACTGTAGCAGACGATAGAACACTTACACAAGGTAAATAAAACTGTAGCAGACGATAGAACACTTACACAAGGTAAATAAAACAGTAGCAGACGATAGAACACTTACACAAGGTAAATAAAACTGTAGCAGACGATAAAACACTTACACAAGGTAAATAAAACTGTAGCAGACGATAGAACACTTACACAAGATAAATAAAACTGTAGCAGACGATAGAACACTTACACAAGGAAAATAAAACTGTAACAGACGATAGAACACTTACACAATGTAAATAAAACTGTAGCAGACGATAGAACACTTACACAAGGTAAATAAAGCTGTAGCAGACGATAGAACACTTACACAAGGTAAATAAAACTGTAGCTGACGATAGAACACTTATACAAGGTAAATAAAACTGTAGCAGATGATAGAACACTTTCACAATGTAAATAAAACTGTAGCAGACGATAGAACACTTACACAAGGCAAATAAAACTGTAACAGACGATAGAACACTTACACAAGGTAAATAAAACTGTAGCAGACGATAGAACACTTACACAAGG
>MJUT01010276.1:1914292-1930741 GCA_002080005.1 Gigantidas platifrons | reverse complement strand
TGTAGCAGACGATAGAACACTTACACAAGGTAAATAAAACTGTAGCAGACGATAGAACACTTACACAAGGTAAATAAAGCTGTAGCAGGCGATAGAACACTTACACAATGTAAAAAAACTGTAGCAGACGATAGAACACTTACACAATGTAAATAAAACTGTAGCAGACGATAGAACACTTACACAAGGTAAATCAAACTGTAGCAGACGATAGAACACTTACACAATGTAAATACAACTGTAGCAGACGATAGAACACTTATACAAGGTAAATAAAAATGTAGCAGACGATAGAACACTTACACAAGGTAAATAAAACTGTAGCAGACGATAGAACACTTAAGCTGTGCTACAACTGCTACAGACGATGAATCATCTATGATGAAGATTACTATATATAGGACGACAAATTACGTCAACTGAGTATCACTTACCTGGCGAATCAAGTAAAGTAAGATGAAGAATCACATACAATGCATATCGTAGATGAAGAAACAATTTAAGATCCGGAATGATCCCCTCTATTAGATACACGTCCTTATCTAATAAGTTAATCAGTTTATTAGAGACTATTCATGTTTAAAGATTGTATCAGATACGTGTTGGCAAATTAGAAGTAAAGAAAGAACTAATGAACACACATGCAACATCAGCCAAAATCAAACATATTTTGTCAGGGGTTTCATCTTTTGAATTGTTTATTAGTCGTGATATATGTAGTAACATATTACATTACAATACATGCCTCCACATTGTATAAAAAACGTAAATATTTTAAAGGGTTTTAGTGTTGGGAGTGTTAGACGATTTGTTATGAGTGTCCCAAATCAAATAGAGGATCCATCAGTTTTAAGAATTTGGCATGACAATAGCGGAAGTGGAAATGATGCATCATGGTACCTAAGTAAGGTTATCTTGGAGGATATTCAAACTCAGGACAAGTAAGACTACAGTAGTTTATATATGTTATACATAACATTACATAAAATAGTTAAATTTCAGATGTATGACTTTGGTTCAGCTAAAGCTAACATGGAGCATTATAATCAGGTAACACTTGTATATTCTGTATTAAGTGGACAATTTCAGAAGTATGACTTTGGTTCAGCTAAAGCTCACATGGAATGTTATAATCAGGTAACACTTGTATAGTCTGTATTACGTTGGTGATTTACTAAGGTTCAGTAGAAAGCAAACATAAAACATTTCCTTTTGATACAATGTATGTTACATGTATACAATATTACAAGTTGAACTAATCCTTCATCGTAATTCGCTCATTTTATATAAAGATAATGTGTCATCATTTACGAATTACAATGGCCAAAAGAAAAAGGACAAACAATTATCTACAAAACNAAGACCGAGCAATACGAACACTACTAAAAACAAACAATGATCTACAAAACACTACAGAGAAAACTAAAGACCGAACAACACGAACACTACTAAAAACAAACAATGATCTACAAAACACTACAGAGAAAACTGAAGACCGAGCAATACGAACCCTACTAAAAACAAACAATGATCTACAAAACACTACAGAGAAAACTGAAGACCGAGCAATACGAACACTACTAAAAACTTACAACGACTTTAATTTTCCCAACTCTACTGTTGAATCACAAAGGCTGAGTTTGGTATGTAGAGTGGAACTTTGTTGTATTGAATCCCGATAAGCTGTAATTTTGCTTGATAACTCGATTGAAGAACATGATCTCAGGGGCGGATCCAGGATTTCAAGTTAGGGGGGCGCACTTAAAATAATCGCGTGGAGCGGAGTGAGGCGCGAAAATATTTCGTGTGAAAAATCATGATAATACGCAAAACATTCATATTTTTTTCAATTTTAGGGGGGGGCACACGCCGGGTGCGCCCCCCCCCCCCCCCCTTGGATCCCCCCTGGATCTTCTAATAGCTCAAATATTGGACTACCTCAAATTAAGATAATATGGCAATCTCCGTATTAGCTGTGATACATCTATATACACCATGCATGGGAATAATATTTATCATGCTTAATGAACTAATTAAACATTGTGGTTCTTAAATAGTGGATAAATAGATTCTCATTTTACTCACACAGAGAAAACACTTGCATGACCGCATCATTCCAATAAAATGAGAGGTTTGGGCACATATGTAACAGTGTGTTCTTTCCACCAGTGTATTCTTTCCAGAGGACAAGTTACACTAGTGTATAATTTCCAGAGGAATTATTGCACTAGGTTATTTTTTCCATGCTAACCCTAAACCTAACCATAACCCTGAACCTAACCGGTAATTATACACGCCGGAATAAAGCCCTGAACCTAACCGGTAATTATACACGCCGGAATAAAGGTACGCCTATACATACATCTAAGTTAGTCTGGCATGTTTTTGTTGAGTACCTGCACCAATACAAGAAACTCATGTACATGTATATACATTTTGTACGTGTAAGTTGTATGGATTTTGTCTCTGTTACAGCTATATTTCGGTTAAATTACGAAACTGAAATGTGTTTTTTATTTGTTTTCCATTCTATATTAATAACATAATTTACTACCTATTTGTAGATATGTATTTGTATGTGGTGAATGGCTATCCCTTGATCAGGATGAAGGAAGCATCGACTGTGTAATACCCGTATCTAGTGACTCTGAAATGAGAACATTTTCATTCTTGTTTAATGAAAACACAAGAGAGAATACAACCGATTCACACCTCTGGCTCTCAGTGGCAATTCGACCAGAGGAAAGTAATTTTACAAGAGTTGAACGCTTGGCATGTTGTCTGACATTTTTGTTTCTCACAATGATTTCTAACGCTATGTTTTACGGTCAGGATACTGGCAGCAAACTATCAGTAGGACCAATCACGTTTTCATTAAGTGGTATTTACATATCACTCATAAGTTCACTCATAGCTGCACCGCCGATATTTATTGTTACATACATCTTCCGTAATTCTAGACAACGATCATCAAGAAATATCAGCAAAAAGACTGTTAATGAAATAAAACATGGAAAACTTTCGCTTCCGTTTTGGTGTAAATTTATAAGCTGGGGGATCGTGACTACTGCAGTTCTGGTCTCAGGATTTTTTCTGATTCTCTATAGCATGGAATGGGGGAAGACAAAGTCTGAAGAATGGTTGTTATGCTTTTGCATGTCTTTCTTCGAGTCAATTTTTATTTTCGATCCTTTGAAGGTAAGCATCCTCCTTTTGAGATATTCTGTCCGATAGGAAAAACAAAATCCAAACTGAGGTTAACACATAAAAATGAAGTTCTGCCTTTCAAATGTCACTTGATGTGTACATATAGCTCATGAATACCATATTACCGTGTTTAAATGTGTATACGTCACCTCTATCATTAAATGTATACCAATCACCCAGATTTACCTCGATTAAGTGTGGACGACCTACGTTGATTGTGTATAAACCACCTCTCTTAACATTGATTAAATATACATGAACTACCTTTATCCACTCTATTGAAGTATATACGAACTACCTCGATTCACCCAACACCATGTGTAAGTCTTTAGGAACCACCACAATACACTGTTTTAGGTGTGTACGAAACACGGCAATGCCCTATGTTTATGAGTGTATGAACCATCACAATAAACCATGTTTAATTGTGTACGAATCACCACAATGCATTGTTTTAGGTGTGTACGAAACACAACAATACCCCATGTTTATGTGTGTACGAACCATCACAATACACCATGTTTAACTGTGTACGAACCACCATAATACACCATAAATATTTTTTAAACATTGTGCGAAAATTAACAAGCTCTCGCGTGAAATTATTGAACACATTATTAACCAAAATATGTGCGAGTGTAAAATATCACAGATGTGTCTTGGTAGCATGTTGGTGTACTAGTTACTGCAAAATGTCACATGTATGTCTTGGCAGCTTGTTGGTGTATTCGTTGTTGGAACATGTCGTTGGTATGACTTGGTAGCTTGGTTGTGAACTAGTTGCTGGAACATGTCATTGGTATGTCTTGGTAGCTTGGTGGTGTATTTGTTGCTAGAATATACCACTGTTATGCTATGGTAGCATGGTGGTGTAGTGGTTGCTGGAACGTATCACTGGTATCTCATGGCAGCTTGATTGTGTACTGCTTGTTAGAACATGTCACTGGTATCTCATGGCAGCTTGATTGTGTACTGCTTGTTAGAACATGTCACTGGTATCTCATGGCAGCTTGATTGTGTACTGCTTGTTAGAACATGTCACTGGTATGTCTTGGCAGCTTGGTGGTGTACTGGTTGTTAGAACATGTCACTGATATCTCATGGCAGCTTGATTGTGTACTGGTTGTTAGAACATGTCACTGGTATCTCATGGCAGCTTGATTGTGTACTGCTTGTTAGAACATGTCACTGATATGTCTTGGCAGCTTGGTGGTGTACTGGTTGCTGGAATATATCACTGATATGTCTTGACAGCTTGGTGATGTACTGGTTGCTGGAACATATCACTGATATGTCTTGGCAGCTTGGTGGTGTACTGCTTGTTAGAACATATCACTGATATGTCTTGGCAGCTTGGTGGTGTACTGCTTGTTAGAACATATCACTGATATGTCTTGGCAGCTTGGTGGTGTACTGCTTGTTAGGACATATCACTGATATGTCTTGGCAACTTGGTGGTGTACTGGTTGCTGGAACGTATCACTAGTATGTCTTGGTAGCATGATTGTGTACTGCTTGTTAGAACATGTCACTGGTATGTCTTGGCAGATTGGTGGTGTACTGGTTGCTGGAACATGTCATTGGTATGTTTTGGTAGCTTGATGGTGTATTTTTTGCTGGAACATATTACTTGTATGTCTTGGCAGCTTGGTGGTGCATTTGTTGCTGGAACATGTCATTGGGATATCTCGGCAGCTTGGTGGTGTACTGGTTGCTGGAACATATCACTGGTATGTCGTTGGTACTCTTGCTCAATAAATAGCAAAGGAGAACACTGGGAGTATAGTAGATAAATCAGTATACAGAACAATACATATAACGGTAATATAAAATAGACAGCACCACATTAAAACATGCACCACACTAACTGTCATACACTACAGAAGTGTGTGGTCTTAAAAGGCACTGGTTTTGTCAGGAAGAAGTCAAATGTATTAACGTAGATATAGTCGTATATTGAATGTCCTTGTCTTGTAGATAATAGTACTGTCTATAATCTTCTCATGGATAATCAAGGGACACAAAGGACAATCTATTAATTATGATAGGAGAAGTCTTCTAGCAGAGACAAAGAGACGGGCAACATCACCTATGACATATTGTATAGGTAATTATATATTTTATATATTATTATCATTACATGGTACATACGCACCGGATGCTTCTTTGTACATATGATTTTTTTTCCGGATTATATGTTTTTGGTACTTATCTCAAATTTAGCACAGAGATAGACTATATAATATAGTAGTGTCCCTCCTATGAGGCCCATCTCATCAAGGGCTAGACTATATAATATAGTAGTGTCGCTCCTATGAGGCCCATCTCGTCAAGGGCTAGACTATATAATATAGTAATGTCCCTCCTATGAGACCCATCTCATCAAGGGCTAGACTATATAATATAGTAGTGTCCCCCCTATGAGGCCCATCTCATCAAGGGCTAGACTATATAATATAGTAGTGTCCCTCCTATGAGGCCCATCTCATCAAGGGCTAGAATATATAATATAGTAGTGTCCCTCCTATGAGGCCCATCTTATCAAGGGCTAGACTATATAATATAATAGTGTCCCTCCTAGGAGGCCCATATCATGAAGGGCTACCCCATTTGCCCTACCATTGTTACAATGTACAAATGTTTATCTTTATACTGCTATTAAAATGTTCATTACACGCTACTTGTCTCATCAGGCCACCTTACGTCGTGCTGATTTGGTATTGTTTTGGGAGTTGGGGGTGCTACTGGATTATTAATTACAATGCAATTTGACAGTTATGATTGCATTTATGATCAAATAAAAAAAAAAAAAAAAAACATACCACTCTGTATTAGCAATTTCAAAATCTAATCGAAAACCTTAAAAATTTAGTAAAAATATAGAAAGCTTTTAAAAAACACAGACACTAACAAACAGAACTGTTTAGTCAAGTACATTGTTTTTATCGATTGCTTACTGAGAGAAACACAGGAACCTGATTATTGGATCTAAGCACAAAACGGGACACTTACGAAAAGATACAAAAGGGTGATCAGTTTCCGTAAATGAAAGGACAGAAAACACAATAACCAAACGAAAAAGGACAGAAGCACAAACAGCGATCTACACAACACTACATAGAAAACTAAAGTTAAAGCAACACAAACCTAACAAAACCCGTGGGGGAACTCATGTGCCCCGAAAGGATAGGCATAACATTATTAATTGTTCTAAATACCAAACGGAACACATGAAAATATAATATGTGCATCTTAATACAATACGGTGCCTATGCAAACATGATTAATGGATCTTAATATAAAAGAGAACTCATGAAACGGATTAGTTGATCTCAATACAAATCAGAACAAATAAACCTCATCAGAACTTCTAAATACAAAACAGAGCAAATAAATAAACCTCATCAGAGCTTCTAAATACAAATCAGAACAAATAAACCTCATCAGAACTTCTAAATACAAATCAGAATAAATAAACCTCATCAGAACTTCTAAATAAAAATCAGAACAAATAAACATGATCAGAGCCTCTAAATACAAATCAGAACAAATAAACCTCATCAGAGCTTCTAAATACAAATCAGAACAAATAAACCTCATCAGAACTTCTAAATACAAATGAGAACAAATAAACATGATCAGAGCCTCTAAATACAAATCAGAGCAAATAAATAAACCTCATCAGAGCTTCTAAATACAAATCAGAACAAATAAACCTCATCAGAACTTCTAAATAAAAATCAGAACAAATAAACATGATCAGAGCCTCTAAATGCAAAATGGTTAGATAGATGTTGGTTGCTTGGGGTGGTTTCTTGGTGTCCAACGGTCAATATTTCATGCATATTCAGGCGGCGGAGAACAAGATCAACAGTATATAACAGTCATAGAGAAATATACAAAAGAATGAACAACTCATGTACCGACTTTTGACTTCTACGGGAACACATTTCTACTCCAAGCATGCTGCCAACTATTGTCCAAGATCAGGCGTTCCATGTTACAACATGACAACCCCAGATCGAGAAGAAATCACCCAACCGCCACACGGGAACACACACCGGGAAGTTCTGTGGGTTAAAACATTGAAACCCTCACCGATACTAGTATACAAGGGAACATATGAACTTTATTAATTGATCTAAATATAAAGCGGAACGCTCAACAATTAATGAAGTATAGATGTCTTTAGTTGTAAAATAAATCAAATAAGTAGTGGAGAATACACTCCAACTGTAGATTCTTAAAAATAATCAACGAGACCCGTAAGGGTCGAGTTGATTATTTTTAAGAATCTACAAGTTGGAGTGTATTCTCTCACATAATACATTTCTATCTGCAACAGTGTTTTCATTTTATATTTTTACCTTTTTAATGTTCAGAAAGCTAAATAAGCCACAATTAACAAAAAATAAACAACAAATTTTTTTCGGCATCCGTGCTTTCGATTCTCGTTTATATTTAGATATTTCAAGGTCTTTCAAGTGAATAGAATCGTTTATATTTAGATATGTCAAGGTCTTTCAAGTGTCCCAAATGTTCACCTGTGGTCTGTCTGATTTGTTAAGTTGCGGTCGGTTCGTTTGTTGTTTTTGCATTGCGAGAATACTCGTCAGTTCTGAACATAAATTTTGCCAGAACTCAAATACTTGTATATAATGATCAATTGCTTTTTTTAAGCAAATTGTTGATATTTTTTTAACAAAGCTTACTATCAAGATTTAAATATACTAATTAATGCATTTATTAATGTGGTGAACTTAGTCGAGTGGTAAGATGGAAGTTTTGAAAGTCATATTAGACTTTAAAAAGTCCGGCAGTTGTTCGAGACAAGAAAGTCCCAAAATAAGTAAAACACGTTTTAAGCCTAAAATTGTAAAGGGTTAAAGTTCATATATTCAAGAACAAAAGAATCAACTGTAGATTCTTAAAAATAATCCACTGTTGGAACAATAGTGTGACGTCAGAGAAATGTATTATAATTTAATACATGCGACGGTGTTTTTCTTGAACAATCATTACGCCTTTGAAAAGCCATATAATTTAAAAGTCGATTGATCGATTTTTGGTGTTTAACGCCACTTTCAACAATATTTCAGTTATATCATGGCGACCAGTTTTAATGGTGGAAGAAGCCAGAGTACCAGGAGAGAGCCACCAACAAAACCGCGTGCGAACCCACGCCGTATTGGTGCTAGTCTTGTATGAGTTGCTAGGTAATACAACTACCTAACTCATTGAGCCTTGTGATCAAGAAAACAAAATGGTACAATCATGAAAGCCACAAGTTGGCTTATAGTGTATGCTAATGTCAGAGGGATGTACATCTCTGTGGTAATAATACTTACATTATTTAGAAAGTGTTAAAATCACTAAAACATTAATTTCAAATTGATTTGTCAGGTATCTTCAAAACGAAGGTATTCCCATTGAAGGAGGCAAAGGTTACCAAACTGAAACAGAAACGACAGCAGATCTTACAAGTACAAAGGACATTCATAGAACTTATATTATATTTGGTTTTTCTGGCATTTTTATTCATGGTCAGTTTCAGTAATAGGGATTCACGCTGGTTCTACCTTACGGATCATCTTGAACAACAGTTGATTAAAAGACCAACGGATGTAACAGGTGACACAACTCTACGATTCCTACAGGTATACAAAATGTATTACATTCTATATTAAAATGTGTGCGACAATACAGCAGTGTTAGGATTCTGGTGGACTAGATTATTCATACAGACAGTCAATAACTATGTATTACTCAGCATGGGGCTGGAGCATAGTTATATATAGCCATTTCAAAATAATTACTTGTATGAATATGGATGACTCAATCATATATTATTACTCAGATTTATTTGGCAGTATTTACAGAGTCAATCACAAATTATTATATCCAAGTATTTAGAAAGCCAATCAAACATTTATTTTAAGGTATTGTGACAGAGTTAGTCACAAATTATTACTCAAATTTATATACAATCAAACAAAATATTTCTTCATGGAGATTATAAACATATTTAAACAAAGTATTGCAAAAATTTTCGACGGCACAACCGCCTTCGTCAGTTGCAAAACATAAACTGCCAAGAGATACAAAAAACAACAAGACAACATCATATCGTCTAATCTTTATATGGTAGTATTTGAAGATTCAATAACAAATCATTATTCAGATATATCACAATCAGTTTAACAGCAACTTTGTGTTGATTTTATACAGGTGAAATCTGCATCTGACTTATATGTATGGCTTGACCACACTTTGATTCCGTTTATGTTCCCAATGTTGTCGGCTAATGGTGAAAAGTTAAAAGCATATCAAAGGTTATACATTGATGATGAAGTCAATTTTCGTGTTGGACCTCTACGATTGAGACAATTACGAGTAAAAGAAGGTAAATAATAAAGTATTTATAGTGTATTTAACATTGAGACAAGTAAGAACAAAGGAATGTACATGTAATTAATAAAATGTGTATGGTGTATCTAAGACAGAGACAATTACGGGCAAAGGAAGGTAAATAATAAAGTGTTGATTGAGACATGTAGGGGAACTGAAGATAAATAATAAAATGTTTATAGTGTATCTAAGATCGAAGCAAGTACGAGTAACTAGTTTTATGGGCACAAAGACCCCCTTTAGTGAAATAATACGATTATAAAAGGATTTTACACATGTGAGTAAAATTTTGACCCTCCGATATAACTGGGTATTCGTCGTTGTCGACCCTCAGATATAACTGGTTACTCGTCGTTGTTGACCCTCGGATATAACTGGGTATTCGTCGTTGTCGACCCTCAGATATAACTGGGTACTCGTCGTTGTCGACCCTCAGATATAACTGGGTACTCGTCGTTGTCGACCCTCAAATATAACTGGGTACTCGTCGTTGTTGACCCTCAGATATAACTGGGTACTCGTCGTTGTCGACCCTCAGATATAACTGGGTACTCGTCGTTGTCGACCCTCAGATATAACTGGGTACACGTCGTTGTCGACCCTCAGATATAACTGGGTACTCGTCGTTGTCGACCCTCAGATATAACTGGGTACTTATCGTTGTTGACCCTCAGATATAACTGGGTACATGTCGTTGTTGACCCTCAGATATAACTGGGTACTCGTCGTTGTTGACCCTCAGATATAACTGGGTACACGTCGTTGTTGACCCTCAGATATAACTGGGTACACGTCGTTGTTGACCCTCAGATATAACTGGGTACTCGTCGTTGTTGACCCTCAGATATAACTGGGTACTCGGCGTTATTGTACAGAACGCAGAGTACTGGTCTTGAAATATGTGCCTTACGGATTTATTCTTCATGGCACAGAAATGTTCATATCTGTAATACGAGTTCTGTTAAAGAGATCTAGTGGCCTTAACCATTATTTAAATATTACGATAAAATGTTGAACATAAAGTTAAGAGTGGTAGTAAGCACTCATGAATCTTAAATCGTAACTTGCAAGTACTGATAGAAATGGCAATTGTTGTTCTTAGCCCTACCCCTGCAACACAGAAATATGAAAATACAACATTTTTAATGCGGTTTATATCACTCCCGCATTTAAAATGTGTAAACAAAATGTGTATAATCAATAGGGGCAGTGGGAGTCGTAATCGTATGGTAGTTAGATTTCTAACTACCTGTGCCATAGGGTCCCAAAAGTATTCGTTCATCGGGTCCATCGGAGGATTTCCACTGTCAAGTTTCGTCCAAATTATCCCAATAGTTTTTTTTTAGAAGAAACGGCTAACGTACAACGCCCACACCGACGATGGACGCAAAGTGATGACAATAGCTCACAAGGCCATCCATGTGAACTAAAGAGAATGCAAGCATGTTTACTGGAACTAATACATGTAGAAATGACATGCTTACTGCGCAATGGAAACATGTTTCCTTATGGAGGTCATTATTATTGGTTTCTGTTTGGAATATTTACTACTTTAACGGGTGGGGGGGGATTGACTTTCTCAATGGATTGCACCCGCACCTATTGACGCGTGGTGGCGCTCGTATACTATCAGTTATTCGTTCGGAACGGTTGCGGAAATGCTCGGACGTCTTCCTAACTTATCAGGTTTCAAGATGGCTAATCGTCGTACTTTCCTGTAGCCCTTTTCACAAAAATTCGTAACTTTAATCCTAAACTTTTCACTTAAGATTCTCCTACGACAATTCCTAAGTCCTTTACACAAAGATTATCTTACGACAAATTTTAATCTTACGACTAAAATTACACTTACGATAAAAATTCTTCCTTAGGTGTACTCGATACAACTTCATGTGAAAAAGTTTGTCAGTGATTTGCGACAGGTCAATGGTTTTCTCCGAGTACTCCAGTTTTCTCCACCAATAAAACTGACCGATATATTGTTGAAAGGGGCGTTAAACACCATAAACCATCTTCCTTAGCAACCGAGTTTCATTTCCCGATAGTACAACAAAACATGTTTTTAAATAAAATTATTCTATAAAATATCCCCGGCACTAATTAAGCAGTGTTTGTATGTTTATATTGAATTTTTATCTAATATATGAATGGTCACAAAATATGAACGGGTATGATTTTTGTATCTATATAGGGGAACATTTCTAATGCATGGAAATTAAAATGATCTATAATAATTATCATTACTTGGAGTTATGCGTCATCATCCACGCGTGATTACTTTTGGTAGAAGTATTTTTAAGGGAGTGCATCTGGAGTGTGAAAAAAGCCATATTCATATAATTCATTTTATCGGTTATTTGTCAGCAAAAATACCCCCCCCCCCATTTTTTCCAATTAATCCCATCCCACATAAAATTATATTAAACGCTTGTTCTTTTTTTTACTGATGAAAATTTAGCCCGATTTTTCTGAGATAACCCAAATTAACAGAAGAATGTATACAAGTTGATGTATTGCCAGAGTGTTCAATGATCATCGACTTTGCCAGAAATTAATCAATTATATTAATATAAAGGCAAATCAAAACGATATCATTGGATCCAGAAACTTGCAGTCCTAAAGCGTCTGTTCATACAAAACTTTTGTAAGCGGAGTAGATGTCTAGAAGAAAATCCCGTATTCCTGTTTTTATCCCCCCCCCCAAAAAAAAAATAATGAAAAAGAATAATTATCCCCAAGTTTGCAAGTCGTATTTTCGATTGTCGATCGTTCCCAATTTGAAATCTGAAATTAAAGGAATTATCCTGATTTTTTTGGTCATGTAAACGATACACTTTACTGCATTGAAAAGGTAAATAAATGTACGGAATGCATTGTTATAGATTGTTATTTGTCACGCCAAAAAGGAGTAAACAACAATGTCATTTGTAGGTTGATTGATTGATTGATTGATTGATTGATTGATTGATTGATTGATTGATTGATTGATTGATTGATTGATTGATTGATGTTTAACGTCCAGCGAGCAATTTTTCAGCTATATTCAGGACGAGAATAATTTAAACGCCGCGGGACTCGAAACAAGGAAATGTGATGGGTAGGGACGGAGAATTTTGCCAGTGCAACAGGTCTCCTATGGACCACTCATCATGAGCATAATGCTCATAGTGAGCTGTTACACTGGGTTCTTTAACATGTGAAGAGGGTGGCAATCTCTCAACACGGGACCTCGGTTTTATTTACGTCTCATCCGAAGGACGGGTTGGTTGTCAATTTATACATCCCGCACAACCGGCGGACGCCCCTTCAAGCCGAAGAAGCTCTCGGTCCCATTTCTATACCCCGGGGTTCCCGCGGGGTTGACCCTTTTTAGAGGACTAGTGCCTCTAGGATGGAGAAACCTGGTGCCTATTCTACCCCCGTCACACCCTCTGGGAGGGGGGTTCATTTGTAGGGTCTGTTTGTATTAAACCATATTCATTTCAATAAACATTTATCAATATGTGTACATGTAATTAGGTCAGAAAAAAAGCGCTAACGATGAATTGCTCTCTTATTTTCATGTCGAAGCACCAATCACAGTCGCTTGAATTTCAATGATTTAAATAAAAAAAAAGTTTTTTTTTTTTTATTTATTTATTTCAAGCGACTGTATATATACTATATTTTTTTTTTACTCTTTTTTCTATTTAAATCATTGAAATTTAAACGACTGTGCGCCATCTTTTTTCTATTTTTTTCACTTACGGTAAAAGATAAGACCAACATTTCTCTTACGATCAAAATTTTACACTTAGGACAGGGTAGTTTTACAGGTAAAGTTAGGACTATTTTTACACTTAGCTTGAGATTACCGTAAGTATTTTTGTGAAACTCTTTTTAATCTTAGTTTTACACTTACGACAATTTTTTATCGTAATAATTTTTGTGAAAAGGTCTACTGTTGTCCAGTAGAGGTTTTTTGATTTTCATCAAGCCGCTTGATGGCCACTCTCCATATTTTCTTCAGTTCTGGGTCTGAAGGGAACAAATGACCCCCAGAATTTGTGCAACCCGGCACACAGCAGTACTGAGGCATACTATTTATAAATTCTTTAAATTCTTTATTGGTTTAGAAATCCAATGGTTGGATTGTCTCCATCAACAATATACAAAGGGGAAAAACACTACACAATAGACATGCAAAGATAACATTTTGACATCGCGGCTGAGGTTTGTTGATGAGTATCTCTTTAATAATCAATATTCATTCCCTGTGTACATATCACTAACCCCCTTAACACAAATCTTATTTGTTATTTATATGATCCACCAGTTTATCGCAACTTGTAATGGCGGAAATATAACGATAAGCTCCGATGCGATCCGGGAGAGTTCCGAATGTATAACTGATAGTACACGAACGCCATCTATCGTAGAAAATATCGTAGGTGAAAACCATTTAGGCAGCTTTTTTGGATTCACTTCATCCTCCAATTTGCATGCAGACAATAGGAAGGCAATGTGCATTTTGGGTAATCACTTGCTAATCAAGTGATTAAAAGATAATTACATGATTAGATTTATGCATTGATTAAGAAAAGGTCAGCAACAGAATTTAATCTTTTGCATTCGCTAATCATGTGATTAGGAATTAATTATGTAATTTGGGCGAATTGTATGATTACGAAGTTCAATCACAAAATCAACAACGGACCGGATCCCAGAATTCTAAACCTTGAGATAAACCATTTCACCAATATCACAGACACGTAAAACTATTTTTTATGTTATCAATTAAGAATTGAATTCATTCTTTTGAAGTTTCATTGGGGGTATGAAAGCGTTGACCGAAGTACATTTTCAATGAAGCGCGGTAGCGCTTCATGTTGAAAATGTGCTTCGATCAACGCTTTCATACCCCAATGAAACTTCAAAAGAATGCATTCAATTCTTATAATTATATTTAGATCACACGAAAATTTAATATAGTTGAATTTTTCGTTGTGAATTTTATTTGTGTTAGATTATTTGCTGTTGGAAATTACTTGGCCATTGCTTGTTTACATCTGACGTCGTCATGGAGGCACGTGCAAGTTCGATTTTGAGTTTCATTCGGATATGAAACATCTCTTTTATAATCATGTGACCACTTCATAACCAATCATATTGTAACATTTCAATGAAAAACGGAAGTAATGTAATTATTGTGTTATGCTAAAAATTATATATCCTGTATGACACAAATGATATTTCTATTTTTAGATTCCTGTAAAACAAACTTATGGGATGACACAATATGTTACGATAAATATTCAGTTCTCAATGAAGATGACAGTAATTACTGTGTAGGTTGGGAAAATGAACCGTGTATGAGAGGTCAGTCAGTCTACAATATAACGTCAGCTGCCTGGACGTTCGTGTCTTCTCTTGACATATGGGGTCTTCCTACTACAGGGTACCATTCCACGTACGGTGGCGGTGGATATATAGCAGAGTTCGTTGTCAATTACGATATATCTAAGATAATATTAAAAGACCTTTATAAATATTTATGGATAAATCGTAACACACGTGCCGTATTTATTGAATTTACGTTATACAATTCTGATAATAATGTGTTTGTTTATATATCATTTCTTTGTGAATTTCCTGAAACAGGAGGGACATTGATAAGTACCTCTGTCAAACCGTTTCGGCCATATCAGCATGTTGGTAGTCTTGGAATCTTTATCTTTATATCAGAAATAATAGTTTTAATTGGAATTATAATTTTTGCTGTAAGAAAAATTGTTTGTTTGTATCAGCATGGTAAAAAACTATTGAAAGAATTGTGGAATATCCTAGATTTGTTGATTATAGTTTTATTTTTTATATGCACGGTGATGTATATTGGCCGATGGATCATGATCAATTACTCTATGGAGAAATTTGAGACAAACAAAAATAAATTTGTCAATTTTAGTCATATTGCTTCATGGGACGAGATCTTTAACATTCTGTTAGCCTTTATCATTTTCCTGACAACTTTCCGAATAATGCGAGTTTTAAGTTATAGCGAAAGAATGAATCAACTGGGATATGTTCTAGCGTATGTCAGTAGAGATCTTTGTGGATGTCTCGTTATGTTTTTATTGGTTTATTCGGCGTTTATTATATTCGGACATCTTGTTTTTGGACGACAGCTGGAGACCTACAAAGACTTGTTTGTTTCATCAACAACATTAACTAATGCCATCATCGGTAAGAACAGTATCAATGATTTATTTGCTGTAGAACCAACATTAGGAAGGGCATATTACTTCTTCTTTGTCCTCTTATTACTATGGATTCTAATGACAATGCTAAATGCTACATTAAATGTTGGAATAACTTCTGTGAGGGACAAGAAAAAGGCCCCGGCAGTATACGGTATTACTGACTTTCTGTTACCTTTCTGGAAAACATCAATAGGTTTATTTACAACGGGTAATACCAAGAAAAATAAAACACCAACTGATTATATTGTACACAAAGATGTGCCAAAACAAATAGAGGTTAAATGGCCTAAAGAGAAAGAGTTCAAACCAAGACGTGTATATGAATAACCGTTAATAACAAATAGAGGTTATAAAATGGCCTCAAAAGAAAGAGCTATAAGACCAAGACTTATATATCAATAACCGTTGTTAATAATAAATAGAGGTTAAATGGCCTCAAAAGAAAGAGTTATAAGACCAAGACTTATATATCAATAACCGTTAATAACAAACAGAGGTTAAATGGCCTCAAAAGAAAGAGTTATAAGACCAAGACTTATATATCAATAACCGTTGTTAATAATAAATAGAGGTTAAATGGCCTCAAAAGAAAGAG
>MJUT01010276.1:1845995-1868329 GCA_002080005.1 Gigantidas platifrons | reverse complement strand
AAAATTTGAATGCATGAAATCTTCTTTCTGTCCGACATTTTGTTTACAAGTTGCTAGTTCACGCGCACTTGCCTCGTTTTTGAGATATCCTTATTTGGACCAATTTTATAGTAAAACCGACTTTTTCGTAGTAACAGTTTCCATATTTGGCATATATGGATAGGCTCCGCCCATCGCGAGAGTCTACGTAAGGTGTTATGGCGGACAAGTAACAATTTTCAAATACGAAACCGGTCTTGAAGATAGAAACAGGGATTGTAACACTTATTTCGTATCACCATTACTTAAAAATTGTTGGGAATAATAAGATATGACCAGATATGCAAAAAGAAAGTTGAAATATTCACGGAACGAAAATTTTAATTTGCTCCCATACGTTGAATGAGATCGATTCGTAACCCTAAATGGAGCACAAGTGGAATGAGGGTTACGTTATCGTATCTAGATCATGCATAATTATAGAAATCCCGTTTTAACTTTTAGTACCTTATTTTGTCTGTTTTATCACGGAAGTTTAAAAAAATGTAATATAGTGAATACAATTAAATTCTATCATTCGAGGACAAATACATGCATTTGTAAATGTCTAATCAATACTTATTTTTTTAAGACGAGGGGCCCGGGTGGCTCAGTGAGTTAGGTCATTAGACTCTTAACAGCTCATACAAGCCTATCACCAATATGGCGTGGGTTGGCGCCCAGCTTTGTAAATTACAAAAAAGGTGCACTCAACTCGCAGCCGCAAGTGATAAAGTTTACCAGTTGCCTGCCCAGGGTCGGTGGATCTCTCTGGCTACTCCGGCTTCCTCCACCACTAAAAATGGTCGCCATGATATAGTTGAAGTGCTGAAAGTGGCATTAAATAGCAAAAATTCAATTCAGTTCAAAGACGACATGGCTGAAGCAGAAAGTGATATCTATATTGTGGTAAGTGAATCTTTAATATACTTAGAATTTCATTCTTGGATAAAATGGTGTTTTAAATAAATTTTGAAAATAGCTACATTCGAGGGTGAACGACCTCTTAGGTCGCCTGTATAGAAGAGAAATAAATCTTAATTCTGCACCAAATCCCTTTTTTATAAAGGGAAATGCAATTAACGGAAAATGAGACGTTTTTAAAAAATTGGGAACACCACATCGTACATTTTATTTGTTGTTTTTTATTTTATGTTAAACACATAATTTTTTACAGATTTTCTAGATGGTTAATGATTTTATTGTTATCGTTGTTAAAAGTGTTTGTGTATAAATGAATGACTTATGTATAGTTTTTCCCATCGTCAGAAGGGAGCATGGCGGCCGAGTAGTTAGAGCACTGGACTTAAAATCACGAAATCTGACACCACTAGATTCGAGCCAAGGAAGTGTCAGGGAATCCATGGGACCTACCGTAGCTCGGGGGTTTCACCGTGTGAGGCCTGAAAATTGGCAAACAAGGTAATTAAATACTCCCAGTAGCCACTAGTAGTACTAGTTTTTCCCATTCCCTTTGTTTTAATGAATCAGGTTTTCAAAAGGAAATAAAATCTTTGATATGACTGTAACATATTATTATTTTTAGGATGTTTCCCTGAGAAGTTTGAATGGTGACCAGTGTTTTTTGTGAATTTGTTATTTATTCATTTGAGTGCTAGCCTTTCTATTCAGTCTAAATATGAGATAATAAAAATGTTCGTATAGAAAACAGATGACGTTTCGAAATTTGCAACATTTATACTTCATCGGCGACTGTCGCTTGACCATTGCGCCATCGTCGCGCGATTTTCGCCTTCTATTGTTGTTAAAAAAATAAGAAAATAAGGAAAATTGATTTTACCTGTTTTTACACCCACCATCATCGGTTGAGATGGTGGTAATTTCAGTTACCACCATCTGATTGTCACCAGTGAATATGATAGATAGGGAAGCAGGAAATGGGCCTAACATAAAATGTACATGAATCGCAAAACATCAAATCTGAAGTAATTTCATGTGTTTCTTGTCTAAAATTAAAAATGATTTCTTTGATGTCTTCTTGTAAATTGTTGTTGGGTAGTGAATACACTTTGGAAAAAAGAAAGTGTGTGGGGGGGGGTGGGGTATGCAAAAATTCAAGCGGACATTGTCTGATTTGAATAATTTGTGTTATGTAGCTTTTAATTAACTACATCTATTTTCTTTGTTGATTTGTTGATCTCTTCTTTTTTTCTCCAAACTTTCCATTTTCTGGAGCAAATTCCTTCTCAGTTTATATTTGGCGCATTTTCTGATCCTTTGCGATGCCTTTCGATTTCTTCGTATGTTTCAAAGATAGAATCCGAGAGCATCCGGAAAAGTATTACGTCCCTTTGAAAAAAGTATTACCTCCCCTAAAACAATTGCAGCAACTTCTGTGGAAGTAAATTTAAAAACACAACGTTCAGTGCTAATTGTGACTATTTAATAATAATTTGTGATCCGATGGACTTCTAACGTATTGAATAAACGGAATAATACATTAGAAAACGACGACCGCGGCTGTTACAGCGAGAAAGTGACTTTCCAAGGAGAAATTTACTATTGAACCGAGGTAGGTGAAATTTCATGATGTCCAGTGACCAAAAAAATGGCGGCGAGTTGCCGGCCTTGTTGATATTATAGTATTTGTAGAAAAAAAATTGGGTTGTATCAAAATGTGTTAAATACGTCAAAATTAGTTGATTCTGCGTAGAGAAGGTTATAATAGAGGCACTAAAAGGAAAAATATATAGTTTTAATGAAATAACGAAAATCACATAGTCTACCCGAGCGCCTGTGAACACGAGGTAAATCAAGGACTTGATTATCAAGCAAGGCAAATTTATGAATTTTAGCTTTAAAAGAAAATGACACCTAGCATCCACGTATCCCAACAACAAAGTTTTGACCTTTTTATCTTAAGACATCAGCAATGTTACATAACTGGCATGCATCTGGGATATGTACAATGAAAAAAGACCACAGGATTTACACAGACATCATGTTCTTTGTATTTGATCTCGATCTATTTTGATTATTTATTAAGTTTAAATAAAATACCTTGTCTTTTGTATGAATAGTTATTTATATCCCGTTATATACACGACTATATGGTTATATACCATATACAGAAAATATTCCTGACACCTGCTAATCTGGGTCACGGGTCACGTGTCACTGTGAGTTGCATGTGTAGTCTATTTTTATCTTGGACAATAGTTTATAAATATAGAATTTTGACAATGTAAAGGGAAGATGCTATGTTATAGTTATTCATTTGTTTGATTCTGGAATATTGTTGATTATTGATTTAAACAAGAAAAAAAAAGGGAAAAAGGGGGGGAATTTTACAGTTAAATAAATGTTATGTTTCGACAGTTTAAAGAGAAAAATATAAATTTGTTGCGACTAAAGCTTAAATCAGCGTTAAAAATTGAACAAATATCAGTGGTTTTGTAAATGAGAGGAGTTTGAAATAAAAACACAGGACCGGACATTAAACAAAAATAATAATCCAGGATTATTTGAATATAGAAAAATGTCAACAACAAATTATCGCTACGTCGAGTATGGATATCACGTATATTTGAAGTTATTATATGGACATACGACAACCCAATTTCCGGAAACTTAATGTCAGCAACATAATAGTTTTTATAGTTAATATAATATGTTTGTGGTTTAAACATCGCGTGATACGATCGAAACTGGGGACCTACTTACATTTAAATCTGATATATACGCTTTTGTTGAAATGACCTTCAAATATTTTGCAATTACAAAAATATATCATTTTACAGATCTGCTATCATATTGCATATCTTCTTCGCCTTACAAAGAAGCTTTGAAAAACAACATAGTTACTCTATGTCTGCCCGTCGAACTTACATTCTGCAATAAAAGTATTTTATACAAATTTCACGATTTTATCGATGCAGAAAATGTGAAAATGCTGTCAATATTGTAATATTAACTTCAATTCACTAAATATTTTAATGCACACTTTTTAGGTTTATGAAATAATTACTATTTAATGTGCATACGTAAGATTTACCACCATTACATACAGGGATATATCGTTAGGGTTAGGGTTGTGATGTTTAACGCCACTTTCAACAATATTTCAGTTTTATCATGGATGTCAGTTTTATTGGTAGAGAAACCAGAGTACTAGGATAAAACCACAGACCTGTCGCAAGTTACTGACAAACTTAATCACATAAAGTTGTATCAAGTAAACCTCGCCATGAGCGGGATTCGAACTCATAACTTGGGTGACGATTGACACTGATTGCATAGGTAATTGTAAATCAACTACCATACGATCACGACCATGCCCTATTGTGCTAGGAATACAATTAATGTTCATTACATCTTTTTAAAATTGTATGCGATACACTTACAACTGAGCCCATGATATTCAGTCAAAAGTAAGTTGTAAACATCAACAAAAATAACATTATATAGAAATATAATCATAGTAGTGTGTCGTTAATTGATCATTATTTGTCCTTTGGTCCATTTTTACTTGGCAATTGTATTGGTGGGCCTTCGATTTACGGCCTCTGGTGACCTATTTGATATCTTCAAACTAGTCTTATATTGATCGTTCTTACTTATCAAAAATAAATACTACATTAATTAATTAATTCTTAGCAAAATTGTCTTCTTTAGTTGGAAATAGGTAAAAGTATTGGAGATACAAGATTAATAAATTAAATTAAATAGTTTTAAGAGAAAAATAAGTATCAAGCTTACTGTTGTTACCATTCAAAATATCTTGTTTAAAAGGAATATATTACTTGGTTCTATTTTAAGCTTGTCTTATTATTTGTTATGTTAATTTGTCAAGTACGCACATGCTTACCAAGAAGCTAATTGTATTGATTGGTAGATTAGTACAAATTGTAATTGAATTCAAAGCTATTGTCAATTAAATTATAGGATAGATATTCGTGAGTCAGATCTCTGGTCGGATCACAGCAAACATTATACAATTTGTCTTTATATTTCTCGGCTAAGCATGGATGCCAGACAACTCGGCCCGTGGACAACTTTGACCGAGACATGTCGGCCCGTAAGCGAGGACTAGTTGGTCCGTATGTTAAGACAACTCGAATCGTATGGTGATAGCTCTTAAGAGTGCATTTACGTCTGTAGACGTTTCCGACTTACGACCTTTAGTGAAACGGTCGCCAGTTCTTTAAAAGAAAGAAAGAAAAACAAATTTTAAATCTCAAAACATGTACCTGTTTGTGTAGTCCTATAACATAGAACCTCGCACGTCGATATTTTCATTTTATATTATCGTTTTATATTCATTTTATTCATTTTTTATTGTTTTTGCTATTTTTTTTTCTATTTTTTTTTTATTGTCAATATGGTGCGAGGTCCTATCGGAAGATGGTCAAATCACGTAGCATGTCCAAAAATAAAAACAGTCCCACAACAGACTCTATTCTGAGTAAAAAGTTATAAAAGTAGCTTTACCTTACATAGTTATGGTAATTTAAAGTCTATAATCCATCACATTCATCATTATTCCAGTGAAATATTCTCAGTGTTTTTGACAGCAAGACGTTGATATTCAAATATGGCGGTTTTGAACATCTTAAAAATTTTGAGCGAAACGAACGTTAAATTAACGAGGATTAGTTCCAATGAAGAATACAGCGATAACTTCAGAAACTAAGAGTTACTACTCAACAAATACATCATATTGAATAAAATACAATTTTGACGGTGAGCGAAGCAATCCTCATTCACCGTGAACAGATTACAATTTTAGTTCGTTTTGTGACATATTTTTCTCTAAAATCCGTAAATTTAATTAACACTGATTTTAAACTATGGCGACGGGAGAATGAGTTCGCCTTGGAAAAGTAATTGTCAATTCTAGTGGGATTAACGATTCTAGAGATAAGGTAAGTTAATTATTTATTCATTTTTATTGTTAATGGGTGTAAATTACATGATTCGGGGTGTGTGCAGTGGATTAACTTATGAATCTGCTTCCGACTTGAAATGACATCGGAAAGTGCTACGTACATTTTGACATTTCCGATATGACTCCGCATTTCAAAAAAAAAAGAAGAAAAAATCAGCATGAAAACGTTAAAATTAGACTTTATAAATGCGAAGTCATATATTATAGGACTACTGTTTGTGTAATATTTACATACTTCCGACGTTCGTTTGGCACTTCTTATCCATATTTAGCTACAAAAATAAAAAGCCGACTCGATATGATTTTCTCTCGATTTCCATCAGTAAATAAATTATTTATTTTCTCCCAACAATCTAAATAACTAATAGTCGAAAAATAAAATAATTTAAGAAGTTGGGAAATCGACAAAAATGAAAAAATTAGAGAAATTATGGGGGAAATAAATATTTGCGTTTTGGGAAGCTGATGGGTCCCTATTTGTTTACCAGTTATCACTTTGGTGTGAACGGTATGTGCCGATCAAATGTTATTATTTATCAGAATGAAACCAAATTTGAAATATATTGTAATGATAAAACAGAAAGCCACCATATCACCGAAAACATGTTGAAAGTGGCGATAAACACCATAACCTGGGTAATGGACAAAGTCACTCATTATACATACGTGACTTTCCGGGGTATAGTAAATGTGGAAAAAATATATTGTGACTTTTTTTCCTGTTACCGGCGTCGACAGCTGAAATTACCGGAGATTCTCGCCGGTTGCCGGCTTCTAATGACATCCCTGAATATCTGTATGAAAATTTAACTCAAATTGTAAATGTTTCAAAAAGATATTCACATTTTCTTTTTAAACTGAAATATATCTTGTAGTCCTTGAAGATGTTTCATACAAAACATTCTTTTCCCTTTTTCAAATTATCTAGGGCATTATAGTGGATATGACATAATATATCTGTGAATACTTATTAATTTTGTTCTGCATATTTACCTGAAATGGAAATGTCAAATTTCTTTCCAAATAAAAATGGATCAATATCAGTGCTGTGATCTCTTCTTTTATCACAAATAATATCAAAATGGTGTAAGACACACATTTTTTTCTGAGGGGGCAACTGACATTTTCACAGTTTCTTAAAGAAAGAAGCATGATTATAATTTTCCTCCAGTACCCTAGAAAAAATGCTTAAATTTTCTTTCACATTTCCTACAAATACAAAGAAAAATCGGACATATTTGCAAGTATTTTGTACAAACTCATAAAAAGTTGTTGTAAATCAACAAGCGTGACTTTCCCCTTTAAGAAAATTCCATCAGCGAACACGTGATCTGAATGGATTAATTTCATTGGTTTAATATACAAAATTTAAAATCAATGATTTAAAATTTATTTGATAAAAGAACTGTTATTCAAATAAGAAAAGTTTTAGTCTGAAAACTACAAAGTCTAAAAATAAATTATCTGTACTTCTTTGATTGAACCTAACAAAAGGTAGATTGCGATGCAATCACCACTCTATGTAGTTGTAACTAAAACTGAATGAGAACCTAGGCAACATAAAAGATTTTATTTAAAATAAAAGTGCATTTATATTGCACTACGGTTTGGATTTCTCTGCTATAAGATAGGGACCATATAACGGGTTATCCCGCAGTAACAACTCCGCTTGTTTTTGTTGGGAGAATAAAACAAGATAATTTCCAGTTAAATGTCATTTATTAAATGACGTAAAAATAAATTTAGATTAAACATATTTTATTGCTAAATATTTTAACAATTGGATTGGACACAAATTATACCAATTTACAAGGGTCCTCTCCACATAATAAATAATTACAATAGTACATGCGTCAGCAATAGTAAATTACAATATACATATACAACATTATAAATAAATTCTTTGAAAAATGAAGAAAATTTATGGAGATACAACAACAAAAAATACAAAACAAAAAGCATGAAATTATATAATATAAGCATGTTTTACCTTACTTGTATCTGAGATGGAATTGATAGATTGATTAAAAAAAATAAATGACGTAATACAACTAAACTAACAAGCATAAACACATTAGTAAAATAAGGGAGTGAAGTAAAAACCAAGTATCAAATAAAAGTACAAAGTTGCTCATTGACACTTCACTCCCTTGCAAAATGTATAATTCCCCAAAACAAAAAGGGGTGGCACTCAAAAAATGGCCACTGGACGCCAATGAAGTTAGCTTGTTCAAATGATACTTCAAAAAGATAACATCAGAAGGTGGCCGCCGCCAAACCCGGAGTTGTTACTAAGTATCAATTAAGGAAAACATGAGAACACAACATATTAAAAACAAATATGTAAACTATGTAGACAAAACGCATACTACATTTTTGTATGTAAAAGAGATCATACATATTGATATTCAATTAATAGGAAAACATGAGAACAATATATACATACAATGTACTTATTCATACAGACTAGATAACATTTACATTTTTGTACATGGCAACCTGAGCAGGCAGATCCTGGCCTCAGTGCTAATTGTACACAGTATGTCATAATTGTAAAGTACAAACTAGGTCCTTTCCACTTTGGTTTCCCGGATAGTACTGTCATAATCATATAAGGGTTATATAAAGTCTTCATGTTCCCTGTACCTAACAATAACAAAGTAAACAATAAATTTACTACAGAAATGTAAGTCAACCAGTCTCTTGAGTAAAAACAACAATAAAATGTATGTAGCAAGGTGAGCAGGCAAATCCTGGCCTCAAATCCAGCTTAAAAGAATTTAAATTTGTATACGACAGTAATTATTGCATTGACAAGGTAGCTAATTCACTTGTTTCAGGAAAATTCCAAAAATGCACTGTACTACATTCAAAGCAGGCAAATCCTGGCCTCTGATGTACAATGTACATACATATGAATATATCAAATTAAATACTGTTTATATTTAACTAGCAGACATAACCTGGCCTCAAACAGGAAGGTCATAATTTAAATGCGTTTATACGGATATACCGATTTACCGCAGACGAATTCGATCTACCTAGTTTACGGATGTATGGTTCAGAAAAAGCCAGATTTGCTGCATGAGTAGCTGCACCAATACGAAAATTATTACCTTTGTAAAATTGTGGATCGATGCCCAAGAATCTCAAAATAAATGATAATTGATCTGTTATAAACTTATTGGTAACTGGTGTACCTTGGATAAACTGGAATAAGGGACCAGGTTGTGGCTTGAAAATGGATAAAAGTATTTGTGCATGGCTGTGACAGGACAAAATTGTGGTTGTTGTGTATTAGCTGCCAATGAAATTGTGATTGGTCGATTCTGTTTAATAGTTTTGTAATGGCGTAGTGTAAGAACAAGATTTACTGGCTTTCCATTATCATAAAAAAATATTTTGTTTAATTTTATTATTGTTTTTTTTACTTGGACTATTAACATCGTGTTAAAGTGCACAAAGTGAATCAGGATGAGGTTTGAGACGAGTTTGTAACAATTTTATTTGTTGGACATGTGAGTATTTAATTATTCCATCAGCGATTATCAATCATAGTGGTCAAGAAAATGGCGATAGTGCAAAAACTTACGTAACTATAATTGTACGTAACTATAATTGTATGTACTGCGCATGTCAACAATAACAAGCTTTGTAAACAAACAAGTTGGCCACACACGTGATGTTATTAGGTCACAGCTTTATCCGCCGATTGAACGAATATATGACCAACACAGATGGCGATAGTAATTTAAGACTGGATCACAGGAACTTCAAAATTATATGTCGTGCACAAGGGGGTTTGACAGTCCCCAGATTAATCCATGAACGTCCCGATTTGTATGATTTCAGTGTTTGTCAGCCGGACATAGTGTATTTACAAATAGGCGGAAATGACCTGTCTAATACAATGATAAGTAGTGAATCTGTGGCCAACGAAATTTATTCATTTGTAAATTTTCTGCATTTTGGATTACACATCCCTGTTGTGATTATTGGAGAACTTCTTTTTCGTAACCCATCAAAAGTTGGAAAGGATTACAAAAGACACCATATATATAACTTTATTAAAAAAAATATGCACCTCTATCAACTTTAGGATATATATAACTTTATTTAAAAGAATATGCACCCCCACATATTATACTTATAGCATGTAGGGTGCATACATTTTTTTTAGTAAAGTTATATCTAGTATGTAGGGGTGCATATTTTTTTTAGTAAAGTTATATAGTATGTAATTGTACATATTTTTTTCAGTTAAGTTATACTGCATGTCATAAATGATATATTATTGGGTGCATATTTGTTTAAATACAAAATATAAAAAATATATGTCTTAAAAATGATATAGGGGTGCATATTTTTTTTTCTAATAAAGTTATATTTCATGTCTTAAAGACAAGTACCTGTACCTGCTATATTTTGTACCTGTACTGTAGTTTGTACATGATTTTTTATTTTTATTTTGTTTGTATTGTCCTATCCAATGAAAAAAATATTATGTGAATCAATTGTATACTGTGATTTTTATTGATTATACTGCTGGTTGACATTGTGGGCGTCTTGATTGACAATTTAAAGCATTTGTTTGTTTGTTTGATCATGAAGTTGCTCAAGAAATTACACAAAAAGCTTGGCTATGGAACTGGAAGTGAAGAAATCTTTCTTCATTACAATAATAAACAAGACGGAAATAAAACTTAAATAAAACCATAAACACAAAACAGTGTACATGACCATTTACTTGATCACATCTTGCCATTCTTGAGTTGTTTATGGAAATTATGATGTAATTGTTCTAAAAATATATATAAATAACTGAACAATTGTTAAATATGAATGTATCCAGAATCCAGATCCACTGTAAAACAAATAAAAAACATTTAAAGTGAGTTAAAGATCTTATAAAACCGTTTTCTCTAGTCGCGTCTCGATGTAAACAACATAGATTATGATGTAATTGTTCTAAAAATATATATAAATAACTGAACAATTGTTAAATATGAATGTATCCAGAATCCAGATCCACTGTAAAACAAATAAAAAACATTTAAAGTGAGTTAAAGATCTTATAAAACCGTTTTCTCTAGTCGCGTCTCGATGTAAACAACATAGATTTTAACCTTTCTACACACAGTCTCTCTAGCATATTTGCAATGAATGATGGGTAATTATGCATTTGTTTGGAATCTCGAATCCTTTTCATATCTATTTTTGATCATTTTATATTTAAACAACCAATAGGATGCTTAATAGTCAGTTATAATTAGACCAGAGAATTTACCCGCCATAATTTTATTTCCAAAAACATCAAAGCAATTTCCGATTTTCAAAGCCGATTATAAGATATACATTTCACAGTTAATGATCAGTACGATTCAATCATATAGTAAACATACTTAAGATACCAACAAATTAAAAAAATATGCATAGTTTATTATTTTTTCTACTTTATTTCATAAAAAACCACACACATGTAACGTAAACAAATAAATGACGTGAAGCGCCGCGAGCGCCATCTATACCAATATTGGAGTATTCTCCCTTGAATCTGTGGACAATACGTAACATGAGTGAAGGTACGGAAATGGTGGTTGGCGCTCCCACTGTCTGGCCATTGCTGGTAGAGTGTATGAGTGACCCGACACGTCATCAAAGGTCATTTTATAGCACTTGTAAATAAGTAAGACAATAATATGATTGTTTATTTTTACTGGAATGGGTTCATTTTTAAACATCAGATTTTATTTTCATTTTTTTTTTTTTAATTCGGAAATAAATTTTTGCCGCTCTTTCATACTTTTTAAAAGTCTGGTACTCATCCGAGGGGTCACGGGTACCAGATAGCGCAATTGTATTCCGGATTTGGACCGTGCCGGTTTTGGGTGTTAAAATGTTGGCGCATGCCCAATGCCCCTGACTGTTGACACTGCCGTGAAGCACATTCATTGAAAATTAATCAAATAAACTTAAATAAATTAATTTTAGAGTCACATGTCATTTTATACGTGTTTTCATTGGTTTAAAAAGTTGAGGTTATTTGTCAATGTACGGAATCTAAAAATAAAAGTCGTTCTCAAGGCAAGGCGTCGCGTGCCGTTGTCATCTGGTGATTTTCTTTAAATGAGGCAAATTTGGGGCTATTTAAATTTACGTCATTTATCGACATTTAGTTCTGATTTCTTGTTTCATGTTAACATCTTCAATCTTCAATCTTTGTCGACTTGACAGTATAATCTCGCATGTACTGTGAATCTCGCGAATGTAATTTTTATCTTCCTTGTATTTTCTCAATGTACTATTTGTAGGTGGCGCTATAATATAAAAAAACTTCCGCTTTGATGAAAATAAAAACAAAAAATAAAAGATATAAAACTAGGGCAAATATTAAGATTATTAACAGAACTTTACGAGATTTTAAAATCGTCCGGTGGCCTCAATGTACTCGCAATGGACCGGTATAATAATTTCGCTGTCTTCGGAGTTGACTTCTAGGAGAATATCTAGATCTACTTGGAGGTTCCCTTTGATGAAATATAGTTTTTGGATTAGTTCTTTACGAATCATTTCGTAATTTTTGCAGTGTAGCAGGAAGTGTTCTACGTCTTCTTTTTGTAATTTTACTTTTTATTGTTGCCTAATTAACAATTTACATACATCATGTTCTTTTCTACATAATAAATATAAATGTATTGTATACAGTTTGATCATGCAAAAGAGTTTTTCTTTTAACTATACCATATACAATGTATCAACAATGTAATAATAAACAAAAACAGCCTTTGCATCCCCCCCCACACACACACACACCCCATGCTGCTCCTTAATCCTCTACCATGAAAAGTAATACTTTATGCCATCTATCCCGAACTCTCTGTCGCTTTGCAGGAGGTAGCATTGATGCAGAAAAAATTTCTATTTTATATTTGTACCTCAGTAAAGACATTACTCCTGAGAAAGAAGGAACTACTTTTTTGTATTTACAGGAATAAATATAGTATTTTGTAATTAGCAGAATTGAATTTATATACAAGTAATCTACATTTTCAATTCCTAGGAGTATGTCTCTCCCCGAGAGACCAGAGAGACCCCCACACCTGATCTGCAATTGCTCATATATTTTAAGCCAGATGTTTTTTACTATGTTGCAATCACAGAAGAGGTGCAGAATGGTCTCTCTAGTCTCTCCACAAAAAGCACACAATTCAGTTTCAACTAGCCTACATTTATACAAAAATGTATTTGTAGGGATGGTTCTGTGGAGAAGCTTGTACTGAAACATTTTCAATGTATTATCAAGAGTACAGTCATTTGACAAAATGTAAACAAATTCCCAATTTACTTCTTTAATATTCAACAGATTTTCCCATTTATTTTGACAATTTATCGGTCTTTCAGTATATTTTTTTCAAAAATATGTTATAAAAAGTTTTACATGGCTTAATACAATTTCTAATTTTATCAAATTGTTCCATGCTGGACCCGGTCACAGACAAAAGCCTTGCACTATTTTGAATGAGGCGCTTCCAAAATCTCGGGAGACAACTTAATAAACTATTGTAGAACATACATGCATTTGTAATTTGATATTTCAAATCAAGCTCCTCCACAGACTAGTCCATTACCATTTGTTTTCATAATATCATTTATCAAATTCCCTTTTCTTGCCATTTTTCATTTAGCACAACTTTTCCATTAATTTTTATGCTTGGGTTTAACCAAATGGGTTGGCTTTTGACATGTGTGGCATCGTTTACCTCCTCACCTTCTAATATTGTTGACCAATTTAGGAAAATATCCCTCCAAAATGGGTTAAACTTAGTAGAGATTTTTTGAATTCCAATTTTTTTGAGTAACCACACTTTGTCACCCCCAATTTTTTTCAATTTTATCTAAAAGGAGTAATTTCCATTGAGAATGGTTCATTGGATCTAATAGTTTTTGAATCCAAGACATTTTCAGTGCATAGCAATAACTTTCAATATGTGGAAATTTCAGTCCCATTTCTTCATAATTATTCATGATAACCTTTCGTTTGATTTTGTCTCTTTTATTATACCAAAGAAATCGAAAGAAAATATTTTGAATGTCTATGAATGTTTCTTTGGGGGGATTTGTTAAAACAGAGAGAACTTGTGTGAGGATGGGGAGTGCCAAAGTTTTAATCACTGTAATTTTACCAACATATGACAATTCTCTATGGATCCATGAATTAAATACGGATTTAACTTTTTTTTTTATTTTGTATGGAAATTGTTAATAACCTTATTTGGGCAACCGAGGTCGAATTCAATACCCAAGACTTTAAATTTTCCGGAGTGATTCCAAAGTAAGTTACGATGAGGTAAGTATTCGATGCCACAACCATGTCCAGAACCAAACCAAACAGCCTGTGTTTTGTCTAAATTGGCTCTCAAACCAGCACAGTCACCAAATTTATCAAATATTTGTAAACATCTTTCCAAAGACACTGGATCATCTTCTAAAGTAAGCGAGGTGTCATCGGCATATTGACTTGCTAAATATTCAGAGTCATTGAATTTGATTCCTGAAATTAGTGGGTCATTTTTAAGAGTCGCACTTAAAATTTCCATAACTAAAATAAAAAGATAAGGAGAAAGAGGATCTCCTTGGCGCACTCCTCTAGTAATGTCAAAAAATTCTGAACAGTGACCATTATTTAAAATACAACTTGTCTGATCAGTGTAAAAGGTTTTCACCCAGTTGCACAAATCTTTACCAAAACCAAAAAAATAAAGAGTTTTTAAGAGAAAAGACCATTCCACAGTGTCAAATGCCTTCTCAAAATCAAGAAGCAACAGAATTCCAGGAATATTCTCTACCTCTGCCCTCTCTATTAGGTCAAAAATAAGTCTAGTGCATTCTCCAATGTAGCGTCCCTTCAAAAAACACTTTTGAGATGAACTTATTAAGAAATTTTTTATACGGTTTGCAATTACAGATGAACCTATTTTTTTTTATCTACATTCAACAAACTAATAGGTCTCCAATTTTTCAAGTAAGATTTGGATCTATCTTCCTTGGGTATACATGTTATTACACCCTGCCTTTGCGATATGGATAAACGGCCGACTTCACCAGCAGTATTTAATGAGCGAACAAGATAAATGTATACATCATTCCAAATTTTTTTATAAAATTCAGAGGTGAAACCGTCCAACCCTTGGGTTTTATTGTTCTTCATATTTTTTTAGAGCTTTGAGGCACTCTTCTTTAGAGAAAACACCTTCACATTTCTGTTTATCAGCTTCTGTCAAGAAGTTAAAAAAAGGGTTTGTTTTATCAAAGAATAGATCATGTCTATGGTAAGTATTTTTATTAGTTGAATCTAAACTTTTATAGAAGTTGGCTTGTTCTTTAATAATCTGTGATAAATCTGTTATCTCATTATTTTCTACTATCAATTTGGGGATTAGTTTTTCAGTAAAATGTCGCTTTTCAAGGTTACAAAAATAATTTGTACTCTTTTCTCCCTCTACCTGCCACATAGCCTTAGCACGAATAATTAAACCCTTAATTTTTTCCTCCCTTAATTTTTTTAATTCTGTTTCCTTTACATCAATATTTTGCCTATTTATCTCAGTTGGATTTTCATTAAAAGTTACATACAGATTTTCAAGATATTTTTCTGATTACTTTTCCCTTTTTCTCTTTCCCTTTTTTATGGCTTGCAAATGCAATAGTTTTCCCTCTAATAGTCATTTTTATTATTTCCCATAGTAGTTGATCATTAATACTAAATGCAAGATCTTCATCTTGGGTTGGGACACTATACTGGAGAATGACTTCATGTATACAATTTTTCACCAGTGTGACATAATCCGGGTCATAAAGGAGACTGCTATTAAACTTCCAAGTTCCACGACCTCTTTCTTGATTATGAAACTGGAATGAGACAGACACTGGGGAATGGTCTGATCTATAACTCAGTCCAATATCACTTCGTTTAATAAAACCTTCAAGATCACTATATCTAGAGATAAGAAAATAGTCTAATCGACTCTGTTTTCTGTTTGGACCATGCCAAGTAAAGCGTCTCTCATCTGTGTGCATTTTTCGCCATACATCAATTAGATCTAGATAGCTACTTATTTCAAGAACTTTGTCATGAGATTTTAAGTTATTTTTATGTAAATAATTATCAGTATCAAAACTGAAGTCCTGGACCACATTCCAATCTCCCCCAATTATTATAGAAGTGTTGCTTAGTGACACCAGTTTACTTTTTAAATTTTCAAAAAAATCAGGCAAGTCCTCATTTGGTCCATAGAGTGCCACTAAGGAGAGATGATGTTCCTGGGTAGAGACATCTAGTATAATAAAATGTCCTTTCGGATCTCTGGTTTCACTGTGTAAAGTATATTGAAAACTATTTTTAAACAGTATAGCCACCCCACGACTTGTGCTGTTCAGAGAGGCAAAGAAGGCACTGTACCCCTATTCGGTTTTCCATTGCTTTTCTTTTTCTTTTGAACAATGTGTATCAATTAGAAAAGTAATGTCATACAGTTGTTTACACTTATGAAAAATATCCCTTCGTTTAATTTCATCAGATGCTAAGCCCCTGCAATTGACAGAGCCAATTGTCAGATTAGCCATTGACATAGCAAAAAATATACATTTCACAGATATGAGGACAAGCAACAGCACATACAATCATACTAATTATGAACAAAATCAGAATTACAGTATACAAATAATAAAGTACAATCATAGCAGAACTGATAATGTAAACCAAACTAAGCAACATGGATATGAAAAATATAATCCCTACCCTCCCTGAAAAACTCTCCATCCTGTTTGGAAATATGTAACAATTGGAAGTCAACAAAGAAAAAAAACTGAGCGTGGTTTAAAGGCAAGGTGACCTCTCAATTTAGAATATTTTCATTTACCAAAATTTGGTGTTCACATAGAATCATTATATGGTAGAAGAACATTTGTATTTGTATTTGTATTTGGTAGAAGACTAAGTTATAATTGAGTCTGTATTTTTGTACATTTTATATAAATATAATGTATTAGATCCATACAGGTGATCACTACTAGGTAAATTACTCAGTCGTGATGGCATTATTTATGTGTTATTTTTATGTGTAAATATCTTGTATTTCAGTATTGTCCTTTGTATTGTTGTTGATGACAGTCCTTTATTGGATTTTAAATCAATAAAATATTTGAATTTGAAATTGAATTTATATATTTGTTGGTAGTTATACCTATATTAAACTGAGAGGAAGGATTAGCACTTACAAGAAAAGGTGGCCGTCCCCAATGTTCTAAAAGTCTGTGTTTACATTTTGTTAATACTGTCATTATAAAAAGAATAAAGAAGTTCCGAAATAAAATAAAACACGAAGTTAACAAGTTCCGAATGAAAACATCCAATACACCAATCTCTACCCAGAGTTGTCGGTCCTTACACTCTCTCCAATCTCTGTCAACAGCTAAAAAGTAGTCTACCTTTGTATTAAACTGGTTTTCTTTTTATAAAATATTACCAGTGTAATGATCAGCAACTATAGACGTTATTACAACAAGGAACCAGAACAGCCCTGTATGACTGAACACCGTATAGAAAATAATCACTTATCTTCGTTTGAAAATAAACAAAGAAGCTTCTCAAATATTAGTTATATGGTATTCTTTACACATTTAACAATATATGGGGTCATTATAACCGGTTTATATCAAGTTACCCTTTAATAAACGGATTTTGCCAAGATTCTTGGCATGAGCCGTTGACAGAGATTGGAGAGAGTGTAAGGACCGACAACTCTGGGTAGAGATTGCCAATACACTAGCCGCGAAGCGTTGATTTGAAAGGGGCCCCCTAAAGGTATTTAAGTATCTCTAAACGTTTAAATTCAATTTACCCAAAATAGACAATACAGATAAGGTCAAACAAAAAATAATGTAACATATCATACAAAAGCAATTTAAACATGGAAATTAATTAGAAAATAAACAATGTTATTTTTCTTTTACAATGTTTTTTTTCTTTCTTGGTGATCAACCTAAAAAAAGTGGTCTAGTAAGATAAACAAGGCGGGTCTTCTTTTTTTCTGCTACGGACAGCTCTGAACGACGACGAAGCAGTTCTCCTCTTAGTTTTGAAAGCGAAGGAGGTAAATCGGGAACTACGCTGAAACCCGAACCCGGCACAAGCTTCCTAGCGGCCTTTAAAATTTCATCCCGGTCGATTAGGCTGACCATTCTTACGATAATGTCCTTACCGCGTTCACTCCCGAATTTTAGCCTGTGGGCCGCTGCAAACTGGATGCTATCAATCTCTTCCTGTTTGTACCCAAGCGTTTCTATCATAAAAGATTGCACCAAGTGGAGGGTCCCTCTAGGGGATTCAAACCTTTCATCTTTAATGGAACTTTTAACACCTCGAATAATTAAATTCCATTTTCTTCCCCAAAGTTCCAAGGCCAACCGCTGATTTGTTTCCTCCGTTAGTTTGTCCTCAAACGACGGGATTATTTCATTGTGAAGTGTTTGAAATTCACTTTGGGCGTACTCGACATGACCTTCAATTGCTGTTATCTTTTCCTTTACCCCTTTCAATTCGCTTCGCAGAGAATTAATTTCACTCCTAAAATTTGAGTTTAATTGTTCAAAACATCTTCCAATGTCTTCAAAATCTTTACACTTGAAGTTAGACATGGTTGATAGCAGCAAAAAAAAGTCAATGAATGCGTGGACGTGGTATGTACGAGGAGAACTCACTTATGTTAAATGTCCGCTTAAATTTATGTTTTTTCCGTCACTGGTGATAAGCAATATAAAATATGTTACATCTGTTGTCTTTTTGGATTAGTTGAACATCAAATAAATACAATAGAAAATAAATTTTGAGGAGCGTGAACCTCAACCATTCATTTTTGTGTCCAAACCGTCTTCTTTTTGGTTACAGAATTCACAGTTCTCAGTATTGATGTGTTGGTTTATATGTTTTTGGTAGGAGTTTAGTTTGCTATATCCGGACCTTAGACTGTTCATTATGTTGTACATTTGTTTGTTTGGTAAATCCTTTTTCACTTTTTCCTTTACTGTTTTGTGGAATCGGAAGTAGTGTCTTCCACTATTGCTGTTTCCCCATCTTGTTTGCCATTTCTTTGTAACTGATTCTCTTGCAGCCTTCTTAACATCCTGCTTAGTTATTGTTTGGTTGTCAATTACAATTGTTTCAGCTTCCTTTGCTGCTTCCTTAGCTAGATTGTCAGCTATTTCATTTCCATTTACTTCAGCATGTCCGGGTGTCCATATTATGTTTGTTGTAATTCCTTGGTCTTTGAGATATTTAATTTGTTTTTTAATTTCATTAATGGCTTGAAAATAGTTTTCACTCTTCCAATTTAGGGTTAGTATACCTATTGCTGTCTGGCTGTCGGAGAATATGGTTATGTTGTCTAAATTTGAGTTTCTTGTACCAATTACATGATCTAGAACAATTTTGATGGCCATCAATTCTGCCAAAAGAATTGAACCTCTGTTAGATATAGCTCTTTTTAATTTTATTTCCTCGTCGTTGTTGTAAATAATTGCTCCCGAACCACAGGGACCAGGATTCCCCATACAAGAACCGTCTGTAAAAGCAATGGCAGAGTTGACGGATTGCAAATTAAGTTGGTCATTGGTGATTCTACGGCCTTCTTCTTCCTGATGTTTTGTTCTGGTCTTAGAGCTCCCTAAATTTCTCCAATAGTCAGGCCGATGTACGGTGTTAATAAGCCCTTGAAATTCATACTGTGGTTCAATTGACTCAATATCAATATTTTCTGTCTTTTTCATATCTACTCCTTGTTGGTACATCTTTCCTAGTGGTGATATATGTGTTTCTGGTGTTTCTATTTCTTTCCATTCTTCTAATTTTCTTTTTATTGGTACGATATTATTGTACGAGTTTATTTTTCCTAATTGTCTTATTTCCATTTCTTCCCTTCTCAGATCCACTGGTAATGTTCCACTAATGACTTCTAATGTTTCCATACTAGATTGAGTTGGTAGATCTAAGCACATGGCTAATCCTTTGCGTTGAATTTCATTTATCTTGTCTAGGCTGTTGGTTTTGCCTATTTGCCAGATACTGCTTGCATAATTAAATATTGAGCACACCATGCTGTCATATATTTGCAGAAGGGACTTTGTTGGAATTTTGCCTATTCCTTTGATTTCTCTAATAATGCCAAGTGATCTTTTTGCTCTTTTGGTGATGTATTCTAAGTGCTCATCAAATTTCAACTGCTCATCCAGAATCCTTCCCAGAACTTTTAGGTTTTTATTGTATTTCAGTTGTTTGTTGTCGATTCCCAGTTTTATTGTTTCCTTATCTTGTTTTTCTCTGCTGAACACACAAAATTCGGTTTTATCCCTGCTAATTTTCATTCTCCATTGCCGACTCCATTTCAGTATTTTGTTCATGTCTTCTTGTAGATTTTCTTCTATAATTTTTTTTTTATCCGAGTTTGTATGCCAGATAGTGGCGTCATCAGCAAATTTGCATTTATCTGCTGAAACCTTTGAGAACATATCCTTTATAAAAATATTGAATAGCATAGGAGATATTACGGATCCTTGTGGAAGGCCAATATGTGTTTGATACCAGTTTCAGTTGACAATGCATCTAGCTTCTCGGTGGCTTAGAAAAGCATTGATCCAAATCCACATTTCTCCCTTAATACCATTTCTAAATAGTTTGACCATTAATCTTTCTCTCCACACACTGTCATATGCCTTTTCAAAATCTAAGAAGACCGCAGCTGTACTTTGTGATTTGTTGAAGCCATTAAATATATCTTGAGTAATTGACATTAGTGCATTTGTTGTTGATCTAAAATGTCTAAAACCTTCCTGTTCTGGATCAATTATGTTGAAAGTCTCAGCAAATCCTTCTAACCTGTATGTTATGATCCTTTCCATGATTTTTGCTACTACACTTGTTAGACTTATAGGTCTGTAGGATGACGCCTGATTGTAATTGGCTTTGTTGGGTTTTTTAAGAAATTTTACATTTGCTCTTCTCCAATTCATTGGTAGTATTCCACTTTCCCATGATTGATTAAAAATTTCTAGAAGCTTCCTCCTTAGTTCTGCGCCACTTTAAATAAATAGTTCAGTGTAGAAATGATCTGGACCTGGAGCTGTTTCCTTCTTTAGTTTTAAGATTGATCCTTCCAGTTCATCCATGGTAATGTACTCATTGTATCGTTGACTTTCAATTTCCTGATTACTTGTCTCAGTGCATATGGTGATGTATTCCTTCATAATTTCATCATAAAACTTTTCTTCAAACTTTTCTGATTCTAGATGTTGTCCGCCAAAAAAAGTACTTTCTAATTTCTTTGATTTTTCTGATTCTTCAAATAATATACCTTTTGTAATATCTTCAAGTGGGACTATACTATTTTCTGTCTTCTTTTTTGACAGTTTCTTGAAGGCTGACCATTTTTCCATTAACGATTTAGCTTCTCCTATATTGTCGCATAAGTTTTCTGACCATTCTATTTGTCCTTCTGTTTTTACTATTTCAAACTGCTCTTCAACAGATACTAGTTCTTGATAATTGTTTGGTGTACTTCCAAGTTTGAAATTCCTTTGACTTTTATTTAGGTTATGTTTCACTTCTTTTACTTTTTCATCCCACCATGGTGGATGATGATGAAAAGACTTTTTCCCTCTTTTTACTCTTGGTATACAGATATTCATACAATGTTGCATAGCATTTTCAACCTTTTCATAATTTTCCTCTATACTATCTTTCCTGTCTATTATGAGATGGTTAAATGTTTCTTCTGTTTATTCCATCCATTTTCCCCAATTGCATTTCCTAATACACCAACCTCCTTCATTTTCTAAATTCATCTCTGTTTGTGATTTTCCGAATGTTACATCAAGTAACACAGCTATGTGGTCTGATTTTACCTTTTCATGTGATAATGTTTCACACGTCCTCACATTATTGTAGATGTTTCTTGATACTAGGAATAAGTCTATAATGCTTTTACTCTCTCTTCTTGTAGCTTTCCCGTCATTTACACATATTAAGTTACTGTTTGACATACATTGTTCTAATAATTCACCATGTCTATTTTCGGATTTGTTGTTCCACTCATATGATTTTGCATTGAAATCTCCTACTAAAATTAGATTGTCCATATTGTTTTTCTCTATATGATTGCATAGTTCTTTCATGAGTTCAGGTCGATCTGGAGGTACATATGGGACCCATAAATTGAAGGATCTTTTATTACAGTCTTTAATTTCAAGTGTGACCATTTCAATTGAATTAATTTCCTTGTTTGATGACCTGTGTCCTATGAAGTCAGTGTTATTAATTTCCTTGTTTGATGACCTGTGTCCTATGAAGTCAGTGTTA
>MJUT01010276.1:1831735-1842776 GCA_002080005.1 Gigantidas platifrons | reverse complement strand
ATATAGCTTTTAAATATATATTATTAATTGTTGCTGTTCTGCATGTAGATGATAATATTCTGCTACTGGTTTGCTCTTTTTATTTGCATATAGCTTTTAGATATATATTGCTTTGTTTTAGGGCTTGTCAATTTTTTATCCAAACATGCTTAATTTTCTGCTTTATTATGTCATGCTGCATGTAGATGCCGGTGGCGACCCAGCGAGGCATTGCCACCTGGGCCCCGGCCGGCATCTACATTGTATATACAGTATTTGATTTTATTTGCTTCGCATGTTTTATCATTGATGTGTATATTTTTATGCTGTATTCTGTTTTCTTGTTTTAATATTGATGTATTCTGTTTTTATATTCGGTAAAAAGCTCTGTAGAGCTTATGTTATTATGTTATATACATGCCGAATCAAAATAAAGTTTTCTTATCTTATCTTATCTTCTCTTACAACAACTGTATCTATGTAAAGGTTTGTATATCATAATGTTATACTATAAAACACATGAGCCGTATAGTTTTCATAAAATTTCAAAATTCTAGAAAATTTGAATAATAATATTGAAAAATGATAAAACAATTATAGCCTACCATAGCCTCGTGCAAACGAGAGAGAGTGAAAACATTCACTTCGCCTCGGTTGACAATGTTTTTCTCAGGGTAACAATCTGATCTATCACCCTTTTAACTATATGTTATTTATATACTGTTATACTATAAAACACATGAGCCGTAGGCTTTCTTTTGTTGAGTTGTAACTGTACTCATGTGTCCGTCGATACATCACAGCGTCATATTGTGAGATACGTAGAGATACTACATGATCTCGGAGTCATAGATGCGTTCAATCTGTCAAATCACACATCCTACTTGCTCTCGCTATATGTGTAACAGTAGAAGATATTTTGTCTTAAAAATGCAATGTCACCGATGGGATTCGATCATGTGTGACCTCTTACACTCTTACCTCTTACAACAGCGCTAATGTGGATATCTCCACAAACGTTAAAGGGCCCCGAGTGGCTCAATGAGTTATGTCGTTGGATCTAACAACTCGTACAAGCCTATCACCAATACGGCGTGGGTTCGCGCCCAGCTTTGTAAATTATAAAAAGGATGCACTCGACTCGCAGCCGCAAGTAATAAAGTTTACCAGTTGCTTGCCCAGGGTCGGTGGTTCTCTCCGGGTACTCCGACTTGCTCCACCACTAAAACCGGTCGCCATGATATAGCTGAAATATTGCTGAAGGTGGCGTTAAACACCAAAATTCAAATTCAAATTCAAACAACGTTAAAGGGAGGTGGTCATGATTTTACTACCTTAGGTAGAGGAACGTACCGGTTACAAATGTACATGTGCTTGTGTTTCTTTTTCAGTTTTATAGTATCGAAATATGTTGTAGACTGGATGCATACACTAATAGCAATTGCATATTCCATGTTTTGTAGATATATCACGCCGTATGATAGATGTTCCATCACCAACAGACCGAGTGTATAATGACACGTTATATATCCATGAGGAGTTTCGAGGACCGAAGCCCCGATTGAATAAGCGTCAATCATCGTTGTCATCTTCTATTTTCTGTTTAGTACTAACTACACACAAGAACATATACACCAAAGCCAAGGCCGTTAACGACACATGGGGAATGCGCTGCAACAAAACTTTATTTTTTTCAAATCAGCTGGTTCCTATATCAAATGTAGTTTACCTTGACAATGTTCATGATGGCCGACATCATTTAACAGAGAAAGTGGTAAAGTCTTTTGTCCATGTGTATAATCATTTCAGAGGATATGATTGGTATCTCAAGGCTGATGATGATACATATGTGATATTGGATAATTTGAGGCTTTTGTTATCATATTTCAAAAGTAGAGAACCGGTTTACTTGGGTCAAAATTTTAAATATTTCACAAGACAAGGATATCATAGTGGTGGTGCAGGATATGTTATCAGTAGCAATGCACTAGACAAATTATTAAATGGCATCAATACTGGAAACTGCTCAATAGACGGAAATGACGAGGATGTTGATATCGGCAGATGCTTAGACAGTCAAGGTGTTATAGCTTATGATACCACGGACAGGTTTAATAGTGAAACCTTCCATGGAGGCACTATGAAAGACCACGTTGTTGGTCCATTATCCCGCTTGCTACAATATTACCCAACTACATTGGCAAAGACGGTAGGTAAACAGTCGGCGATATAACACAATGCGAGGTCATTGATTCAAATTCAAGGAGCACAAAAGTAACAGGTGTACTCAAAGATCCTGATGATGAAACGCTGTCCACTATCCACAGCAAATATGTTGTTGCTGCAGATAAGGCCCCTCACAAGATCGTTTTTTTTTCTGCAAAACACACTAAAATTGATTGCCAAAAGGATAGAAATCTGGTTCGCATCTCTAATAACAAGTTTTTGTTAACTCTTCAGCTATAAAATTGTTGTAGATCTCTGAAAACAGGTTTTTGCTAAGAAAAATTGAAGACACCAAAGGGGTAATCAGCATATTGAAGAAGAACAGACAACATAATGACCAAGAGAAAAAGAACAAAGGGACAAACAACTATCTACAAAACATACACATAAAATTAAAGATCGAGTAACACGAATCCCACTCAAAACCGAGGGATGAACTCATGTGCTCCGGAAGGGTATTCAGTTCCTGCTGCACGAGTGGAATCCGTAATATAAATATAGATAAAAATATGGTGATAAGTCATGAATGAGGAAAGGACCGGGAAGTGTTTACTACAAGTGGAACATATATGTATACGTGGTCATTTGTTTATTCCATAACGGTCAACCAAGTCATAGACCGTAGAATTTTCGAAGTGATGACTTCAACTTAACCAAGACGAACCTTTGGTTCGGTGGCTTCCTTGTTGGCAGCAACCCTCTATCAAGGAAATCCTGATAGGAACCACACGCTCTGGAATATCGTATCAACTGAGAGACATATACTCCATATGTAGGTGCTGTTGGAATGTTGTTACGTATTAATAGTTAACTCATCAGTTATACGGTTGTTGTAGATCTCTGGCGACAAGTTTTTGTTAATTGTCCGAGAAGATTGTGATAACGTTTCAGTTATACGGTTGTTGTACATCACTGACGACAAGTTTTTGATATTTCGTCGGTAATATTGCAATGGTAGATCTCTGGCGACATTTGTTTTGCATTTTAGTCCGTTATACTGTTGTTGTAGATCTCTGAAGACAAGCTGTTGTTATTTCGTCAGCTATACTGTTGTTGTAGATCTCTGAAGACAACCTTTTGTTATTTCGTTAGTTATACGGTTGTTATAGATCTCTGAAGACAGATTTTGTTTTAACTCTTCGGTTATACGGTTGTTGTAGGGATGCGATTGTTGTAGTTTAGTTACACTCAGTCTTTTCTTTATTTTCCAGTGATACGATTGTTGTAGCCTGCTACAGACTGTCTTTTGGTTATCGTCCTGGGATACGACTGTTGTAGTTTCGCTACGCCCAATCTTTTAGTTATTGTCCTGGGATACGATTGTTGTAGTTTTGCTACGCCCAATCTGTTGGTTATTTTCCAGGCATACGATTGTTGTAGTTTTGCTACGGCCAATCTTTTTGTCATTGTCCAGTGATACGATTGTTGTAGTTTTGCTACGCCCAATCTTTTGGTTATTGTCCAGGGATACGATTGTGGTAGTTTTGCTACGCCCAATCTTTTAGTTATTTTCCAGGGATACGATAGTTGAAGTTTTGCTACGCCGAATCTGTTGGTTATGTTTTAGGCATACAATTGTTGTAGTTTTCCTACGCCCAATACTTTGGTTGTTTTTCAGTGATACGATTGTTGTAGCTTTGCTACGCCCAATCTTTTGGTTGTTTTCCAGTGATACGATTGTTGTAGTTTTGCTACGCCCAATCTTTTAGTTATTTTCCGGGGATACGATTGTTGTAGTTTTGCTAGCCCAATCTTTTAGTTATTTTCCAGGGATACGATTGTTGTAGTTTTGCTACGCCCAATCTTTTGGTTGTTTTCCAGTGATACGATTGTTGTAGTTTTGCTACGCCCAATCATTTAGTCATTGTCCAGTGATACGATTGTTGTAGTATTGCTACGCGCAACTTTTAGTTATTTTCCAGGGATACGATTGTTGTATTTTTGCTACCCCTAATCTGTTGGTTATTTCCCAGGGATAAGATTGTTGTATTTTTGCTAAGCCCAATCTGTTGGTTATTTCCCAGGGATAAGATTGTTGTAGTTTTCCTACGCCCAATCTTTTAGTTATTTTCCAGGGATACGATTGTTGTAGTTTTGCTATGCCCAATCTTTTGGTTGTTTTCCAGTGATACGATTGTTGTAGTTGTGGTACGCCCAATCTCTTAGTTATTTTCCAGGGATACGATTGTTGTAGTTTTTCTACCGCAATCTTTTAGTTATTTTCCAGGGATACGATTGTTGTATTTTTGCTACGCCCAATGTTTTAGTTATTTTCCAGGGATACGATTGTTGTAGTTTTCCTACGCCCAATGTTTTAGTTATTTTCCAGGGATACGATTACTACGCCCAATCTTTTAGTTATTTTCCAGGGATACGATTGTTGTAGTTTTCCTACGCCCAATCTTTTAGTTATTTTCCAGGGATACGATTACTACGCCCAATCTTTTGGTTATTTTCCAGCGATACGATTACTACGCCCAATCTTTTGGTTATTTTCCAGCGATACGATTGTTGTAGTTTAGTCACACACAGTCTTTTGGTTGTATTCAATGGATAAGGTTATTGTAGTTTTGTTAAGTCCATTCTTCGATAAATTTCACAATTTTAATATCAAAGAATACGACCATTGTAGTTTTGATACATTCAGTTGTTCTGTTTATTTTTCAGGGATTTGATTGCTGCAGTTCCCTGACCATCAGTTTCCACTACGTTCCACCATCTTTAATGTATATTGTAGATATGTTATTGTACCATTTGACAGTATTTGGACGAGATTATTCGAATAATGATGTTTTTGAATCAAATTCGACAATAAAATAAATATTACAATTTTTTTACATTTCAAAACTCTTTTCAATAGTAATAGACAAGACATTTTACGTTTTGTAATAATTTCAAGGTTGTGTCATCCCAAACAACTTGCCACTCCTTGGAGGCTTTTAAATGCCGTTAGTTATTTTTCTCCATTTGAGTAGACTATGCATTGTAGAAGAAACCCGTTTATTCTTCATGTTATAAAGCTATAAAAAAATAATACCACACCCACACTGTCGGAACAATTCCAAAATCAAATCGAAATATCGTAGAAACATCAGCGAAATCGATGCCCAAACTTACATGAATGAATGACCACCCGTTTTCCTGCCTGGGTTAAGGTAGTTTTATGTCTCAGCCCTTCCCTCGTTTTGAACCGACTCTTTGTTAGACAATAACAGAGCAATATTTATCCGTACCATGCGACCAAGTTGTGTTGCCTCTCGGCTATTAGAATGAACATTAGTGACTAGTGTGAAACAAACCTGAAATTCTCCATCCTTCAATTTTCGAAAAATGCGTTCTAATACTCGTTTCGACTAGTCGTCATCTAATAACATTCTTACAGAAAAGATAGCGTTTCTTTACATCATATTTCTTAATAGATAAGGTTGCCTTCGTTGAAGTTCGTGTTCCTCAAAATATATCTTCTAAACATCCGACATTTTTTGACTTTCTATCTGTCTCATATCTGGACATACCGTCATACAATATTATCCCGCATGAAATCCCGTCATACAACATCATCCTACATGAACTCCTGTCATACAACATTATCCTACATGAACTCCTGTCATACAACATTATCTTACATGAACTGCCGTCATATAAGAAGAGTTTGAAGATACCAAAGGGGTAATCAGAATCCGTATATCGAAGAACAGACAACACAATGGCCAAAAGAATAAAAGAACCGCTTAGCGCATAAATGCTCGACGTATCCCCCCGCATTTGCATAATATTTAGTTTTATATATTGATAGAAACCAGCCTTACAGTCTTAATGTATAACATATTTACAAGCCACCTGCAAAAAATTATTCAAATCTATCCATGTTTACTAAAGTTATCGCGTAAACAAGATACAATGCTCAAAATTGGTGATTTTTCAACCAAAACCTAAGATAGTCCCCCAAAACCCTTGCTTCAAATATTTCCTTGTAAGAACCCATCCACGATAATGATAATTACAAGCCACATGCACAAAATTATTCAAATCTATCCATGTTTACTCAAGTTATCGCGTAAACAAGAAAGTGTGACGGACGGACGGACAGACAGACGGCCGCTATTAATACATCCCTCACCGCTATCGCGGGGAGATAAAAAGTACAAAAGGACGAACAACGATCTACAAAGCATGCATATAAAACTAAAAATCAAGTAACACGAACCCCACTAAAAACCGGAAAGGTAAGCAGTTCCTGCTCCACTAGTGGCACCCGTCGTGTTAATCTAGTTACAAACCAGTCGTGAATGAGGAAAGGACCGGGAAGTGTTTACGACAAGTGGAACATATCGTTATGCCTTTGTTACACAGATATTGTATATATATAGCGGTCAACCAATTCATGGTGCCAACCGTAACATTTTCTAAGTGACGACTTCAACTTTACAAAAGGAACCCGGCATACAACATTTTTTTCATGAAATCCTGTCATTCAACATTATCCTACATGAACTCCTGTCATACAGCATTATTCTATATGAACTCCTGTCTTACCACATTATCCTACATGAACTCCAGTCATACAACATTATCGTACATGAACTCCCATCATACAACACTTTTTATTTACATGAAATCCCGTCATGCAATATAATCCTGCATGAACTCTCGTCAAATAATATTAATTATTCTGCATGAACTCCCGTCATAAACATTTTTTTACATGAAATCCCGCCATACAATATTATCCTACATGAACTCCCTTCATACAACATTATCCTACATGAACACTCGTCATATAACATTTTCCTACACAAACTCCCGTCATACAACATTCTCCTACATGAACTTTTGTCATACAGCATTATCCTCCATGAACTCCTGTCATACAACATTTATTTTACATGAAATCCCGTCATCTAACATTTTCCTACATAAAATCCCCTCATACAACATTTTTTACATGAAATCCAGTCATCTAACATTTTCCTACATGAACTCCCATCATACAATATTTTAAGACATGAACGCCCGTTATATAACATCCTGCATGAACTCCCGTCATACAACATTTTCCTACCTAAACTCCTGTCGTCCAACATTTTCCTACATTAACTCCCTTCATACAACATTATCCTACACGAACTCCCTTCATACAACATTGTCCTACATGAACTCCTGTCATGCAACATTTTTTTACATGAACTCCCGTCAAACAACATTATCCTACATTTGTACATGAACACCCGTCATGCAACATTATCCTACATGAACACCTAACATTATCTTGCATGAACTCTCGTCATACAATATTTTTTCCATGAAATCCCTTCAAACAACATTATCCTACATGAACTCCCTCCATACAACATTATCCTACATGAACTCCATCATACATCATTCTACATGAACTCCCGTCATATAACATTATCCTGCATGAACTCCGGTCCCGTCATACAATATTATTCTACATGAACTCCTTCATACATCATTTTACATGAACTCAGGTCAATTAATCAGAGTAGAGATTTGTCAGAGGCGGATACAAATGGGAATCCGCTACAGTTTTTGTCTCTACAAATTTTACAAAAAGTCCCTGTAACTTCTAAACACAACTCAAGATGAAAATAGATGTCAAGTGCATATATAAGGCCACTGTTTTTACTCTCGATCAAAGCAGTTCTTTTAATTTGCACCGTGACAATGTTAAATCATCTAATCAAAATCCGATGTTTGTTGTATTCTTTTTCGTTTTTTCCCAGGTGATACAGTAACATGTAACCAATCTGACCAAAATCAAATATCTGACTTGCTCACCTTACTGGTATGTCGTGCCGTAAGAGATCTGATGAAACCCCGTTACTTCTCACATGTCAGTGACCCTATGTCATTACAATTACCATCCAATAAAAAATTCGCTTATGACACTATGCAACCGCTATAATCTTAAACTAAACTGGTGTGCTTGCCTCGAGCAATGGAATTGGTCGAATAAAGGTCTTAATCTGCATTTATCATAGTATTAAATATCCATGACATAGGGTGACTCACAGCGATTTAAATGTATCAGTAAAGAGGAACAAGCGAGATATATCATATGAATCTAACGACGTCTTAAATGGGGTCATTGTTGCAACGTTAAATGTCGCACCTGACGTTAAATGTCGCAACCAACGCTAAATGTCGCAAAACCCCCTGACGCTAAATGTCGCACCTTTAACGCTAAATGTCGCAATATTTTGAACTACCGCTATATGTCGCAACCTCAACGCTAAATGTCGCACTCTTTAATAAACCCAAATGAATTATCAATTTGATATTTTAAGCTTTTACATCTATATAGTTAGAAACAAGATATAAGTGTTATACGTGGTCATAAATGAATGTTCATTCGTTCACGTTGATGTTTAGTCTTCATTTGATATATACCGTATTTATAACTGAAACATTTTATATCTGAATTAATATCAATCATTGTTATATTCCAATTATTTTAGAATTTTACACATAAATTATGTTTGAACATTTAAATGGATTCAACTCCAAATAAACATTCAAAAATAATAAATAATGAGATTTACCTTTGAAGAGCACACGTTTGAGTAATAATAAATATGAGTTATGACAAACGATAAAGGTAACAGATGATTTGTTCTTTAAAGTGATACCACAAGCCTATTGAAAAAGTCTATATAGTAATCATCGACAGTTATGTCAAGTGTGAAAAGTGATATTTTATATAGCTGTAGAGTTGAACTAGGCACGCACGGAAAGTTACAGTACTGTTAGAAAAAAGTAGGTCGTGTTATGCACTTTAACGGATAATGTGTTTTGGATAAAGAGGTGTATATACATGAATAATTCTATTCTTACTAGAATTTATCAATAACTCGTAATCTGATTGGATATCGTCACTTATTCTACGTCATTCGAAAGGAATTTATAAATCAATATTTCCGTTTACTGTACTACTTTGTTTGTAGCGTTACGGCGTAGGAATATGAAAAAATAATCCACAAAGAATTATTAGTATTTAACGTCGAAAGCAACACGATTCCCAAGAATAAGAATTATAAGGATAACTGTGTTTTTAGGAAATTGTGTATGTATAAACTCCGGCAGCTCACTCACAAACTTTACATAAAGTCCTTCGGATTTTATTCAGTTTGTGAGTGAGTTGCCGGAGTTTATAAATAGATAATTTCCTGAAAAACAGTGCTTAATCCTATAATAAATTCACCGGGTTAAAACTGTGTCGTGTTTCTTAATGGCATTTAACGTATAAAGAAGGTGAAATCAAATGAATCACACAAGAGACGATTACATCAAGAGACGACTGCGGTAAGTATATGCAAATGTGCCATCAAGAGACCGGTTAGTTGAAACATAGTTTGAACCCGGTAAAATTGAGTTAACTTGATCTCATATCCAAATAGCAAAGCGTCTTCATTCAGTATATGAAATGCAATTTGATCTCAATTTCTCTTTAGTTGTGTGATTTTCAAGGAATCTGTAATAGATGTACAGTCAGGTGCCATATGAAGTTCACAAGGCTAATTTTGAAGGCAAGAATCTTATGTATTTTCAACACTTAATACATTTCTTAGAAAATAGTGAGTGTACATAGAGCGGTGATATTTACATACACTATTATAATCCCCCATTATTCCAAATTGTCAGAGTTTTCGCGTTCCACATTGCATACTGTTGCCTAGCAACAAGAAAAAATGATCCAGATTTACCCTACTTAGTCCAGTAAAACTGTTACCAGGGTATCCATGTATGCAATGCTCATATTTTGTTGATGCCTTCCTGTTTTAGACATGTTTATATGCCTTTATAGAGTATTATTTTCAGCTTTTACTATGTTGCAGTTTATATGATAATGTTAACATTGCAATATCAAACAGGTGAAAGAAATACGGGCAAATATTAGCGATTTACAGAAAGTCTGTATCCTTTGTGACCATGTCAACAACATATTTAGTCAAAATTATTACTGTCCAAAATATATTGTTTTAGACTATCATATATCTCTCATTTTGTCTATGTTATGATGTATATATAGCACTTTGCTGCAGCTTCATATCAAAGATTGTTTCCCATACCCCCTTTTTGTGCACTTTATGAACCTGTGCAAAATTTCGCATAGATTCATGAACAACTGTGCAAGTTACTCTAAGTAAATCGTTCAGTTTTGAACCTCCAAAGGCCTATACCTATTGATACTAATTAGATAAATAATCTATAACCAGCAATAAAAGTAACATACGAATTGTATTCACTATGTTTAGTGACTTTTTACTGATATACTCGTGTTGCTAGGCAACAGTTGACAATTTATAATGAGAACATTCTGACAATTTGGAATGATGGAGATTATAATAGTGTAACAAGATCAGACTTGGGGTCAATTACTTTCAATTGTAATCGATTACATTACAATTACTTTGCAATTTTCATGATTACATTACATTATTGATGTTACAAAGTAACCTGACTGGCCTGTTTGAACTTTAAACTATGACCGTAGACGAATCTACTATTTATATGTAACACCAGGTTCTCGTACAAATAACAACAATAAGCTATTCATAGTATTGTTGTTTGCATAGTATTGAATATAAAAGGTATAATAATTGTCAATTGACTCTAATTAAATGGATCAGTGAATTCAGATGTAAACTATTTTACCTGTCCACCCTAAATTAAAAATGAAGGTTCCAATTGAACTATGACCGATAGCCACGTCCGGCTAAGTTAGCCTGAATCAACAATACGATTACATCAATTTTCAAATGTAATCGATTAAATTACAATCACTTTGTAAATGTAATCGATTACATTACTGATT
>MJUT01010276.1:1811301-1821606 GCA_002080005.1 Gigantidas platifrons | reverse complement strand
AAAAAAAACCTGTATAATACTCCAGTAGGTGTCCGTAAATGGATGAGGGAATTCCGGGAACTGAATGTTGATGTTGGCTTCGAAACAAAAAAGATGAAAATGGAAAGGACACGGATGTTGTCTTCGGAAGGCTATATATATATATATTTTTATCATTGGATAAGAGTTCATCGTCAGATCTATTAATAAGTGTTGAAAATTTTTTCAAGAGTCACATTCCCCTTCCGCGAAAAAGACCCCATATAGAAAAATATTTATCTTTTCCGAGGTATAAAATTAAACCCACAAATGCACTATATTTCACTTTGACTGTCACATTGATTTGCTTGCCCCTTCAAAACAGATGTGGTGTCTGGTAAACAGTTGATGCGAAATAAAATAATAATGTAATAGAATGTAAAACTGGGTTGTTGCATGTTATAGTAGTAGCTCCTACACCAACTGTTCTTTCCATTTTTGGCACTATTCAATAATTATATTACATGTAGTAGTTCCCCCTATATGTGAATAACATATTGATGTCTCTGGAGTTTGCTCTCAATTTACTATTTCAAAGTTTGACATCTTTTTCTAGAAGTATACTGATATTTTGCGATTGTGCATAGCATACAAAAAATCTACATGCAAGTATGTTCGATCGTTTAACATCACCTTTGGTGCTTTCATTAAAGTATGCGGGGGATATATTGACCGATTTTATTTACCTAAGTGTGTGGAGTTTAGAGCCGGTCTTGCACATAATTGTCTTAGGTTCACTATTGAAGAAATTCTTTACAAAATGTATTGTTATAAGGATAATAATACATAATTGTACACACATCTATTGAACAGTATGAACTGATTCACATTCACATCAAGGGTAAACTCCGCCCACTCAGGTTACTAAAATCGGTTAAACTCCCCCCACTCAGGTTACTAAAATCGGTTAATACCTGGTCGACCAAAATATCACAAATCATTATGTGATTACGACTGACTTCATAAACACAGTAATTTACAGTTTTAATCGCTTTCTGAAACTAAGTACGAAAGATCAGTGGATTCTGCATAGTTCTTATGAGATAAAAGAATGAAATTGTTAAGTATGAAATCATGCATGAAATTTATAATTTCACGCTTCACATTTTCATTCGAAAAACGTAGCCTATATGGACGACGCCTGCAGAAGACTATTGTTTATTCATGCAATTTGGAGGATACTGCAATATACAGAGAGTACTTAATTTCAAAAGCATCTCCGGTTCCTGTACATTCCGATGTACAGAACCTATGCATCTGACATCGTTTTACATTTATTTTGGACATATTTCAAAATATTTGAGATACAGTGATGTGAATAATGGTGAGACCCGGTTGCCCGAGAATGGTAGTCGAATTCCATATTTCTACCGTACTAGAGCGAGCACAATGTAATAATCGTGTCATACACGCACACCGACTTCATTACATACGTGATGGCACATGTAAATAAATATACAAAGTTGTGCTGACAAAAGAGTGCGACATTTAGCATTGAGGTTGCGACATATAGCGGTAGTACAAAATTGTGCGACATTTAGCGTTAAATGTGCGACATTTAGCGTCATGCGATTTTGCGACATTTAGCGTTGGTTGCGACATTTAGCGTCAGTCTTGTGACATTTAACGTCAGGTGCGACATTTAGTGTCGGTGCGACATTTAACGTTGCTAGTCATATCAGTGTTCATATTTTCAACCGACTAAGTACGTAGCAATGATCAAAACTGAATACAGGCCAAGGGCTGCTGTCCCAATACATCTAATTATAATGCATATGATTAAATGGTCAAATGATAAATACTTGTTCCCAAAAGGCACGCTGTTCGATGTTAAAATTTCGCCAAAGAAAACAATTAAAAGAAACGAACGTCTAATGTAAATTAAATTATCATGCAGTGGTAAAAAGTTTGCTTGTAAGGACAACATAAGATTAAATAAAGATACTAATTTAGGGGCTCACGGGAGCTTGCATCGCTCACCTGATTCATGCCCTGTTTTGGATGAAACCAGTTTGTATCAAGAAAAAAAATCATTCGTGTTCCCGTAGTCAAACAACTGGAATGTCCGATCAACACACTTAAACACAAAACAATTTAATGACTATTCATGCACAGTTTTGATTAAATCTATTTTCTAGAATCTTGTCGGAAAGATATTGTTTTCGCTTTCTCGTAGCCTTTGATATTAAGACTGTCCTATGGCGGCCCCTCTTGGATTTCTGATCGACACGTGCATTTTGTATATAACCCTCTAACTAACTTTGCTGACTAATGGTTCAGAGGTTTCAGATAAGAATACACATGTAATGTCGATATATTTTTACGTCCTCGTGTTAAATTTCTTCTGCGATGACAGCCACATTCCGATCAACACACAAAAGATAAATATTTTATACAGGACCATTCAATAATTATTCATGTTCGGTTTGGCTTCAATAATATATCTAGTTTCTGTAAATAAATTTCCCATAATGTTACTAAGTAAAAACTATACACAAAGAAAAAAGTTAAGCACCCCCTGATATATTAAAACATAATACCTTACACTAAGTTTAGATTCTAATATCTATATTGATTATACCAAGAACAATGTTCCATTAAAAAGATGTGCTCACACAGGTGTGACCATTATGTCTAATATCGACTAGTCATGCACGTGAACCATGCCCTTCACGCATTACTCAAAATTCAGTATGTTCACGCTTCTAATTTGGGTATTTAAGTCCGTTATTTAAAAAAAAAATGTATTCATTCTCAGTAAGCATGGTACGAAGGCGAATATCAGAAGCACAAAGATGGCAAATAATCGGCATGCATACAACAGTGATGTCCTTCAAAGCTATTGGACGTCAGATGGGCTACCACTATACTGTAGTCAGCCGACTGGTGAGAAAACACACACAAACCAACAATGTGAAAGACTTGAAAGATCCGGCAGACCACGGGTAACATCTGATCGTGACGACAGGGTATTGCAGCGTTTGGTTAGATGGATGCCATTCGCAACCAGTCCCGTACTCAAACAACACTGGCTGCCCAATAGACGTCTGTCAACAAGAACAGTCTGAAATCAGCGGGACTTAAGTCAAGGAGAGTCATTAAACGTCCACTGTTGGCAGACCGACATCGACAATCACGTTTGGCATGATGTTTAGCACGACGTGGTTGGAATTTAAGGACACGGCGCAAGATACATTGGTCAGACGAAAGTCAGTTTCTGCTTCATGTAACCGACGCCCGGATGAGGGTTTGGAGACACAAAAATACAGCCTATACCCCCAAGGAACATCCAGTCATGGTTTGGGGTGCATCTCTAATGACTGCAAGCTAGATTTAGTCACCATACAAGGCAACCTAACTGGTGATCAGTACATCAGAGACGTCTTACAACCAGTTGTTGTTCCCCCATTTCGACAACCACCCACTAGCTACAAGCCCTGTGTATATGGATGACAACGCCAGGTCTCATCGTTCAACAGCAGTAACCGCCTACCTCTAAAGCGAAGCCGTGACTTCTGTTCCTTGGCCAGCCATGAGCCCAGATTTGAATCCCATAGAGCATATTTGGGACATGTTAGGCCATCGTATACTGGCTCGGGAACCTCATGTGCAAAACATTCGTCAGTTTGAAGCAGCATTGCATCGGGAATGACAGCAGCTATCACAACAGGACATCCGACGTCTAACTGGAGGGATGAGACGCAGGGTTGAGGCCGTCATCCAAGCACATGGGGGTTACACCTGGTACTGAACGTTGAACAATAGATGTGGTCAAGTGATTCATAAGTGATGTTTTGAAAGGGAAATGACAATCTTATCATGCTTTTTGAACTGTGAAGGTCAATACTTAAAATTAATGGACATGTTTTACTGCAAAAACTGGCCTTGTGATATTGTGATTAAATATTGATTAAATTAACATTTTTCATGATTTTTTGTGGTTTCTTACAGCCAATGTAATGTCCTAACAGGTCACCATTGCGTTACTGAGATTATCTGGTCAGTAATCTCGTGATACTTCTATCATTTGTCATTTCAAAAAAACATAGGGGTGCTTAACTTTTTTCTTTGTGTATATGTCCTATGGTCTTCGGTTGTAGAATCAATACAACAAAAACATATTTTGTTAATGACCATCCCAGGTACATTACAATCAGATTTGCCTTCAAATGCTTCATTGGTGTCAGATTGGAATAATTTGGAGATATTGTATCATGAAGTCGCATGTTTAATTTGTCTTGCGATGGCGGCCATCTTGCTCAAGTTTTCATTCAAATTGTGCATTGGTTTCAGATGATAATAATTTGGAATTTTTTTCCAGTAGGTTATGTTTCAAAATTGTCTCGTGATAGCAGCCATCTTCGATTACCGATGGACACAAACAGAGATAATCTTTGCAAGACACCAGTATTAAAGTAGGATTTTTGAGACAGGATCCAATTGGCTCCTAGGAGAAAAAAGTTAGGAGCCAATAAAAAAATTTAGGAGCCAAGAAGCCATTCAACAGGCGAAGCGTTTTGATCCACTGGGCCAACACAGTGGTTTCTACAGTCAGGGGTATGGTGTAAGTGGTCCAAAATGCTGCATTCTGGCAATATCTAGAGACCTAATTTGACATCTTGAATGCATTTTCAAAATTAAAAAAAAATTGTAAACAAAATTTTCAATAGACCATAGCCAGGTGAAAATATGTAGACAATCACTAATAATGTTGCCTGGCAGCCAGATATCACTCTGGTTTTATTGAGTTTGTATTGCTTCAGCTTGAGTTTTAAATGTGGTTTGTGTTGGTGTAATTTTCTGTCTTTATTTTGTCTTTTAAGTTGTAGTATACGATCTTGTGCTGTATAGGACACTTTGATACCTTTCTAGTATTTCACCCTAAACCAATGTACATCTTTACGAAAATAAAATAATTTATTCAAATGTGTTTTTATAATTATTTAATTAACTATCATCATTATCACTGCAATCTGATGGCCAGTGTGTGTAGTTCCCCATTTTCTCATGGAGTCACTTGGATCAAATTTTTTAATACTGAAGCCTTCACCACTAAGCCTGATCGGGGTCTCAACTGTGCTGGTGTTCAAAGCTGATCGAACATCACATTTCATCGTATTTTGTGTCGAAAATTGTTCGCTCACGTTGTGAACTGGATATTGCAAAACTTGCGGAAATGCGGTTCCGTTCCATGCAGTATTAATATTACGACAATCATTTGCGTGTTTGAATCGATGTATCATTCAATTGTTATGAAAATGATCATGATTTAAGACAAAATCGGATTTGCGTTTGAAAAAATGTACTAAATTGACAGTGAAAAATGAAATGTTTCGTCTTGACTTTAATCATGGTCACGACTTAGTTCAAATCGAGAAGAACCGCATTTCCGGAAGTTTACGTTTTTAAACTTGGGTCGCCAATTTTGCGCCCTATGACAAAAGTTTGGTCGCAAAATGACATCTTTAGGTGCCATGGCTATCAAACTAGTCGCAAAATTGAGCCCTACACCATTCTAATATTCATGTATACTGTAAATTCAGAAATTAATGCGATGTTTTTATTAATGCAAAAAATGCGACTGGTCGACGATCGCAATAATTAAACCTCGCATTTTTAATGTTCATTCTCTTGACCAGTTTCTGTTTGATTTATCTCCCTTTTCTTACACAGGTAATATCGACAGGTGCATGTTATAGATTACTGACACCTAGGAAGCTGTGAAGCGTGTACATGTTTATTGATTGGTTTGATTACAATTTCCTGTGTAAATATTTCTAGGGACAAAATAAAGTGTGTATTTATACATCTGTGTTTCAAAATAATGACTTGTCAGTTTCAGTCCATGTTTTTTCGTCGTAAGGGTAGATCAAAAATATTTTAGTTTCTCATCGATCTAATTATATAACCAGAGGCTCTGTATCTTCACCTGGTTATAAAAAGAACCAATTGGTCCTATGTAAAAACTGTGTCCTACAGTGGTAGTCATCTTGGAATTTCGATCAACATAAAAAACACAAAGTTTGTAAAGGATCTTCCAATGATTGATGCACAGTTTAGGTACCGGTTCAATCAGTGCAATAGCTTCAGAGAAGAACATATTTCTGTATTTTCCCCATATGGTCCTGTGTTAATACTATGACCTGTGGTGGCAGCCATCTTGAATTTCAGATCGGCATAAAAAACCCAAACTTTTTAGAGTACCTTCAAATGATCCTTCCTGGGCAGTTTGGTTTCAATTGTCCATGTGGTTTAAGAGAAAAAGCGTTTTGAAACATTTTTTCCCATAGGGTCCAAAGTTAATCTAAGTCCTGCCGTAGCCACCATTTTGAATTTCATATCTGAACAAAAAACCTAGTTTGTACAGGACCATCCAATGAACGTTCATGTACAGTTTGGCTTTAATGATATTTGTAGTTTCTGAGAAGAAGGCATTTGAACATTTTCCCATAGGGTCAATGTTAATCTATGTCCTGCGGCAACAGCCATCTTGGATTTCCGATCGGCATAAAAAACATAAAATTTGTAGAGGACCTTGTAATGATCATTCCTGTGCAGTTTGGTTTCAATTGTCCAAGTGGTTTCAGAGAAGAAACGTTTTGAAACATTTTTCCCTTAGGGTCCAATGTTAAACTAAGTCCTGCCGTAGCCGCCATTTTGAATTTCATAGCGGAACAAAAAACCTAAAGTTCGTAGAGGACCATCCAATGACCATTCATGTACAGTTTGGCTTTAATCATATTTGTAGTTTCTGAGAAGAAGGCATTTGAACATTTACCCATAGGGTCCAATGTTAATCTATGTCCTGCGGTGGTGGCCATCTTGCATTTCCGATCGGCATAAAAAACATAAACTTGGTAGAGGACCTTCCAATGATCATTTCTGGGCAGTTTGGTTTCAATTGTCCAAGTGGTTTAAGAGAAGAAGCGTTTTGAAACATTTTTCCCATATGGTCCTATGTTAATTTAAGTCCTGCCGTAGCCGCCATTTTGAATTTCATATCTGAACAAAAAACCTAAAGTTTGTAGAGGACCATTCATGTACAGTTTGGCTTTAATCATATTTGTAGTTTATGAAAAGAAGGTATTTGAACATTTTCCCATAGGGTCCAATGTTAATCTATGTCCTGTGGTGGTGGCCATCTTGGATTTCCGATTGATATAAAAAACATAAACTTTGTAGAGGACCTTCCAATGATCATTCCTGGGAGTTTGGTTTCAATTATCCAAGTGGTTTCAGAGAAGAAGCGTTTTGAAACATTTTTCCCATAGGGTCCAATGTTAAACTAAGTCCTGCCGTAGCCGCCATTTTGAATTTCATATCGGAACAAAAAACCTAAAGTTTGTAGAGGACCATCCAATGAACATTCATGTACAGTTTGGCTTTAATCATATTTGTAGTTTCTGAGAAGAAGGAATTTGAACATTTTCCCATAGGGTCCAATGTTAATCTATGTCCTGCGGTAGCGGCCATCTTGGATTTCCGATCGGCATAAAAAACAGAAATTTGGTAAAGGACATTCCAATGATCAGTCATTGACAGTTTGGGTTTCAGTCAGGTCATTAGTTTCAGAGAAGAAGATCTTTGAAATTTCAACCAATCAGAGCATATTATTGGCCCTGGCAGCCATGTTGAATATCCGACTGGAACAAAAAACAGAACCTTTGTAGATGACCATCCAAGGAACATTCCTGATAAGTTTGGTTCAAATTGGCCCAGTGGTTTCGGAGAAGAAGCTTGAAATGTGAAAAGTTTACAGACGACGGATACCAAGCAATGGCAATAGTTCATATGGACCTTCGGTCCAGGTGAACTAAAAACTGTGTTAATAAATGCCTGATTTTTATTTTATTTTATTTTGGCACAGACCTCAGATGTGTAGTGGTTATTGGCGGCTTTTATTTTAACCCCACGTTTGGTGGTCATGGTTGTTTTGTCGGTGGCAAGGGCGTTGGACGATCTCGGTATTAGCAGCTTTCATTTTATCAGCATCTTCTTTGCTTGTAGCTTTATCAGGGTCTGGTAGACGTAAGACAATGTCATCTGGAGAGCGTTTCTTAGTGACAAACTTCCACATAGACATGTTGAAACGTTAATGATTGCTCTCCCAAAAATTCATCTATTTATGGCATTTTTTTAATTTCTAATTACCGTATAGTTAATTGAGCAATATTTTATTTTAAAATATCACTTTGAAAAAAAAATTTGTTTGTAAAACTGAGCTTGTTCCGATAAAAGATTCATACAAGCCATAATTCTTTTAAACTGACGTTTTTGTTTACTTTTTTATTTTTTACACTTCAATTGATCTTTCTTTGAAATTTCATTAACCTTTATATCACCCAAGCCTTCAGATTTGATTTGATTTGATTTTTGGTGCTTAACGCCACTTTCAACAATATTTCAGCTATATCATGGCGACCAGTTTTAGTGGTGGAGGAAGCCGGAGTACCCGGAGAAAACCACTGACCATGGGCAAGCAACTGGTAAACTTTATCACTTGCGGTTGCGAGTCGAGTGCACCCTTTTTTGTAATTTACAAAGCCGGGCGCGAACCCACGCCACATTGGTGATAGGCTTGTATGAGTTGTTAGATCCAGCGACCTAACTCATTGAGCCACCCGGGCCCCTCCCAAAAGCCTTCGGATGTTCAATTACTGTCGACTCGGCACGTGACTAAAGTTCACCTGTTACAAACGTTTCTAGATCCCCACAAGCACGCTTTGATCGATAATACATTTCCAACATGTGGAAAGCTTTCTAGATTCTCAATCACATGAAAAATGTGTGTACAAAGGCCAAGAGAAATGTGTATTCACTTTAATTAAAGGTAAACATGACAGTGGCTTACAAGGGGATTAACGACATACAAATACGAAAACGAAAACGCACGTTTAGATACAAATTTACATCGATTTTTTTCTCTTCTTTATCTTGGCGCGTCGCAATAATTAAATCTCACATTTTTGCCGGCGGTTGAGGAATCACAATAATTTCTGAATTTACAGTAGTTTGAATCCAATCAAATATATGGTTTCTGGGATTTTTTTTATCCTCCCATACAAACTTTGTCCTGTATTAGTGGCCATCTTGGATTCTGATTGACAAACAATCAGTGTTTTAACTACAAATTTTGATAGGGGGAGATTTTAGAATTATAGACAGAGAGAAAATTCGACCGAGAGTCAGAAAGCCCCCAGTGGGTTCAGTGAAAAGCCCTGGTAAGGGTGCAGGTGAAAGCACCCCAGCCGATTTTTGATTTGGTGAATTTTGTCTTGCTTTTGAGGGTGTTTTCTAACTTTAAAAAATCTTCTTGACCATTGAACAATTTTTCATTGAGAATGATTTCTCAAGATTAACAACCATCAGTCATTTTCCATTGTTATTTCTGAGAAAGATGTCACTTGGTTCTGCAATTTTTCAGGTCAAAGATAAATGTACAAGTTTGGTAGGCAGTAGAAATAAACTTGATCATTCAGGAAAGAAATATGGACTTCCCCTATGATTATGTACTATTGAAAATAAAGATTTGATCATATTGGTGTTTGCTTCATTTCCTTGACATAGTATGAAGTTATATCAGCATTCAGATTCTTTGCAGTTTTTGAATAATTAAAATAGCATCATTATGAATTTCTTATCTTAAAGCTTATATTATCATATTAAATGCACATTTAAAGAATATACTTGTTAATTTGCTAGCCTTTTCTATATTCTTACTGTAATTTCACTCTTAAGATTTTGAAATAAAGTATGCATTTAACTTTTTTTAATAACAGAAAAGAACTTTCAAAGTAAATAATATTCAAGAATCTGAACGACCATTTAACTTGAAGGGGGGTTATGGTTTTTCCCTAAAAAAATATTCTGATTCCCAATGTTGCTGAAAAAAATATTCTGATTTTGGTGGAGGAAAAAAATAAAAATCTGATTCAGAGTTTTTAAGTCATTCCCACATAATTGGCATAATTAGGGAAATTAACTGTCGTTAGGTTGACAAAAATTCGCAAGGCTTAGTAGAGCAAATTTAAGTATGAATGTTTGCGTGCCCATGATCCACGGCAATGAATAAACATATATTCACATATTAGTTTGTCAGATATTCAATTCCAAGCTCCAAGAGGTACCGACTTTGGGGTAAACTTTGATGTCGCTACACACTATTTTCAGTTTAAAGGCGATATTTGATCGGTAAAACACAAACTGTTTGATTTATTTAACTTTTATGGACTCATTTGGAGGTATGGATTAGGAACTGCATACTTGTAGAATCAGTAAAGCTCTTAT
>MJUT01010276.1:1784366-1799889 GCA_002080005.1 Gigantidas platifrons | reverse complement strand
AAACTTACGTGTAGGGAACCAGACATATCCAAGTATCTAAGTTTGGTTGGAGTCTTATCTTACAGTTACTGTATAAACTTACGTGTAGGGAACCAGACATATCCAAGTACATTGTATCTAACTTTGGTTCGATTACTATCTTACTGTAAAAATTTACGTGTAGGGAACCAGACATATCCAGGTATCTAAGTTTGGTTGGAGTCTTGTCTTACTGTATAAACTTACGTGTAGGGAACCAGACATATCCAAGTAACTTATGTGTAGGGAACCAGACATATCCAAGTATCTAAGTTTGGTTGGAGTCTTGTCTTACTGTATAAACTTACGTGTGGGGAACCAGACATATCCAAGTAATTTACGTGTAGGGAACCAGACATATCCAAGTAACTTATGTGTAGGGAACCAGACATATACAAGTACATTGTATCTAAGTTTGGTTCGATTATTATCTTACTGTATAAACTTACATGTAGGGAACCAGACATATCCAAGTATCTAAGTTTGGTTCGATTATTATCTTACTGTATAAATTTATGTGTAGGGAACCAGACATATCCAGGTATCTAAGTTTGGTTCGATTCTTATCTTAATGTAGTGTATAAACTTACGTGTAGGGAACCAAACATATCCAAGTATCTAAGTTTGGTTCGATTATTATCTTACTGTATAAACTTACGTGTAGGGAACCAGACATATCCAAGTATCTAAGTTTGGTTGGAGTCTTGTCTTACAGTTACTGTATAAACTTACGTGTAGGGATCCAGACATATCCAAGTAACTTACGTGTAGGGAACCAGACATATCCAAGTATCTAAGTTTGGTTCGATTCTTGTCTTACTGTATAAATTTATGTGTAGGGAACCAGACATATCCAAGTATCTAAGTTTGGTTGGAGTCTTATCTTACAGTTACTGTATAAACTTACGTGTAGGGAACCAGACATATCCCAGGTATCTAAGTTTGGTTGGAGTCTTGTCTTACTGTATAAACTTACGTGTAGGGAACCAGACATATACAAGTATCTAAGTTTGGTTGGAGTCTTGTCTTACTGTATAAACTTATGTGTAGGGAAACCAGACATATCCAAGTAACTTACGTGTAGGGAACCAGACATATCCAAGTATCTAAGTTTGGTTGGAGTCTTATCTTACTGTATAAACTTACGTGTAGGGAACCAGACATATCCAAGTATCTAAGTTTGGTTGGAGTCTTGTCTTACTGTATAAACTTACGTGTAGGGAACCAGACATATCCAAGTAACTTACGTGTAGGGAACCAGACATATACAAGTATCTAAGTTTGGTTGGAGTCTTATCTTATTGAATAAACTTACGTGTAGGGAAACCAGACATATCCAAGTATCTAAGTTTGGTTGGAGTCTTATCTTACAGTTACTGTATAAACTTACGTGTAGGGAACCAGACATATCCCAGGTATCTAAGTTTGGTTGGAGTCTTGTCTTACTGTATAAACTTACGTGTAGGGAAACCAGACATATCCAAGTAACTTACGTGTAGGGAACCAGACATATCCAGGTTTCTAAGTTTGGTTGGAGTCTTGTCTTACTGTATAAACTTACGTGTAGGGAACCAGACATATCCCAGGTATCTAAGTTTGGTTGGAGTCTTGTCTTACTGTATAAACTTACGTGTAGGGAAACCAGACATATCCAAGTAATTTACGTGTAGGGAACCAGACATATACAAGTACATTGTATCTAAGTTTGGTTCGATTACTATCTTACTGTATAAACTTACGTGTAGGGAAACCAGACATATCCAAGTATCTAAGCTTGGTTGGAGTTTTGTCTTACTGTATAAACTTACGTGTAGGGAAACCAGACATATCCAAGTATCTAAGCTTGGTTGGAGTTTTGTCTTACTGTATAAACTTACGTGTAGGGAAACCAGACATATCCAAGTATCTAAGCTTGGTTGGAGTTTTGTTCTTAAGACATTCTAGAAAAGTATGTGCTAAACATGTGGTATATCTCAAACATTGTCTTGTCACCTCTGATAGGTAGAATGAGTCATATAAAGGTTTGATAGAAGTAAACACATTTGGAACAAGTTTATGCAATGACAGCGTTTCAAACGGCCAGTGTGAGACAAGAACATCAACAGCCCTGTCTTTGTTTGATATTAATGCCTCTTGCATCAGTATAATACACAGTTCTTTTGGTATGTAAGGAATAGATCGTGCTGTCATACTTGAATCTTGTACAATATATCGTGAACACAGACTGGTAAGTGATGCCACATTTTTCTTTTGTCCAATAGCCGGAGGTGACTGAAGGTCCAGAGGGTAAACAACTCCCTGGTAATGATCATACCACATTGATGTTTCCATCTTATCCTACAAAAAAAAAAACAGAAGAAACAATTCATATCATTAAAATGAAATGTTTCCTATTAGTACATGATAAATATAGTCTAATATATTATAGACACATCTACATACACTACTGTAAGTTGTATCTACTTTTACAAAACATGAAAATGTCAGTTACCTCTCCTTAAAAAGGCATGCAACACCCTCTTCTTTCAGTCAAGGGGCCAAGTGGCTCAATGAGTTAGGTTGTTGGATCTAACAAAACAGCTCATATAAGCCTATCACCAATACGGTGTGGGTTCGCGCCCGGCTTTGTAAATTACAAAAAAGGGTGTACTCAACTAGCAGCCGCAAGTGATAAAGTTTACCAGCTGCTTGCCCATGGTCGGTGGTTCTATCCGGCTTCCTCCACCACTACAACTGGTTGCCATGATATAGCTGAAAGTGGCGTTAATACCAAAAACTCAAATTAGAAAAAACAACTTCAAATTCATTCTTTCAGTCAAAAGCTTATGACTACGGCATGTGTAGTACTTGTACTTTTGACATGCCACCTTTAAAACAACTTATCTTATTCTAACCCTAACCCTTATCCTATGGCTATGCCAAGTTAGGCACAGAGAGGCTTGTTAGACTGGTTAGTACTTACGATCTTTCCCCCTCGAGAGACAACTCTAAAAACCACAATTTGGCACAAGGGAGGAATCTTAAAAATCAATTTTTTTTTTAGAGTTGTCGGTCGATGGATAAAAAAATCGTAACAAACCTGGTTACCCCTGTGAGTTAGACACCTACTAGGGAGAATTTAAAAACAAAAAAAATATGATAGTTACAAGACAAGATCCTATCAGTGTTCATCCACTCCAGTGGGTTGCGTACACATTGCATTTTGGTATATGACTAAGACTAAGACTGTTTATTGGAATATCAAAACAAAATTGATGTCTTCCACACAATGTAAAGATACTAGATCCTACGAACATGTAAATGAACATACAACAGGAAGAAATATCTTAACAGAGAGTTATCATAGCAAGAAAATGCAGATTCAATAAAATTACAAATAAATTTAGTTTCTGATATACTTTTAGGATTCATAAGCTTATTGAATGTGGATGAGGTCGTCTCACTATCATTTTGTAGGGTAGAAAGGTCAAGATTCAGATTTGAAAATAGATTGGATCTTAAGGTGTCATGTTTTTTGCAAAATAATAAAAAATGTTCTTCATCCTCGATCTTATTACAGAGTGAACATAATCTTAAACTTCTACAGAGTTTTGGTCTAAAGTATCTTCCTTTTCCTATTAGTAATGTATGTGCACTTATTCTCAATTTTGTTAGATTTTTCACTATGGACTTTGATAAATTTAGGTCTAAATAACATTGGAGTGAAAATTCATTATAACAGTTAGCAAATGTGTTTAATTTAGAGTCAGTTGTTTGATCTTTAAAGATTTTTAGTTGATCTTCAACTGATTTTTTGTGATAATTGTTTACAATTTTGGAAATATCATCAGTTGATAGCTTTGAAATATCAATTTTCATATTTTCTGTTGTCTTGTATATGAATCACGACCAAGATTTGTTACCCTCAAGATACAGACCTCTATCCACATCAAAAGCTTCTTTTACTAACCTAGTAGATGGAAGCTGTTCTAATCTCGAATAGTATTTATATGTTAATGAAGTTATGAAATTTAAAATTGGTAATCTACCTAATTCGCACCTTGATGCAAAATTTGAAGATTTCTTGTGTACCCCTAGTAAGTATTTACAAAAGCGGTTGTGTATTTTCTCAAATGGAAGATTTTCACTTTTCAGTTCTTTTTGTGTAAAATCACTTATCCAAATTTCTGATGCATAGGATATTATTGGTCTTATTAAGGAATCAAATAATTTCAATTTTAATTTCATGTCTGAGAAGTCAAAATCAAGTATTTTTGATTTAAGGCTGAATACTGCTTTTAGACCTTTGTTGCATAATTGTTCAGCAGCAAATTTTAAGTTACCATTGTAAGATACAATCTCTCCAAGATATTTGTATTTTTCTACTAACTCTAGTTTCTTGTTTTCTATATAAAATTTGAATCTATCTGTTTTCTTTTTTCCTTTGCTAAATACAATAACTTTGGTTTTCGAGATATTTATTTTCAGCTTCCATCTATTACAATATGAGTTAAGATTATGAACTGATTTGCTATATGTGACGTTATGACTAACACATCTAATGATCTATTCCTCGTTTCTCATTTCGCATCACACCATCAGTTCTTAATCATAGAGCTTATACTACATCCTCGGCTGCAGCACGAATTTATACGACAGCTCGGGATTTCAAAAACGTAGGGGAAGGAAACGAAAATATTAATGATAGAAAATGGCAGATTTTTTCGGAACACCTCGATGCCGGTCATACGTCTCACCAATCGTAACTACTCGGCCATTCTCGTTAAACCCCACAAAATAACCTCGTACGTAGATAGTAACTCGAATAATTCAAGCCCTTTCCGTCTCCGATTCTCTCCGCCTTCTGTAGCGACCAGCGGCACATTCTCTATCCATAGTTGTCGTTCCTGCTACGCTACACAACTATAACGACTGGATTATTCAGGTTACGTAGATAATATAAATTCTTCTTAAATTGTTTGCCGGAAGTTAAGCCGCACAAAAATATAGTCCTCGAAAATCCAATATGGAAGACATATTAACTAAAATCTAATCATGCAAAACTAATTATAACTTTAACTTTTATCCATGAAAATAATTGAAATATAGAAAATTGTTTAAAATAAAACTTTCATGTAAATGACATGTAAAAAGTAGTTATATTTATCCGCCACCTACTTACGAGGTTATTCGTAGGGTAGCGAGAATGGCCGAGTAGTTACGATTGACGCCTCACCTGTAGGAAAACAGAAGTGGACATCTCTGCATCAAACCATTTTTTTTTCTGATCTTACTACCTCTGATCTTTTGTTTTTCTTACATGTAGTTCTCTTTAGAGATAACATTGCAGCAGATAAAAAAATAATTTAAGTCTTCTGCTTTCTGGTTAATATCAATCTCGGAATTACCACAATCATTCTCAATAAATGTATTAATTTTATGTTGAATCTCTGTAGATAACAAAGCCTCTTGAAATTTTAAATGTGATACATTAGTCCAAATAAATTTTGAAGGAGCACTGCGTAAATCAGTACATGTACTTGTAGAGTTATTAAAATTAAGAGTGGCTATTTTGCCGGCTCCGGCAAAATAGCCTCCTAAGTAGTGCTTTTTAGTTCAACTGTACCAACTGTTACGGATACAGCTGACATGAAAATATAAACAATCTTGTTTTGTTTTGGTACTTATTTTGGGTAAGTTACCCAAAATGATCGACCCAAAAACTAAAATAGAATATATAACAGAATTAGTTTGTTGAGCAAATACTAAATAAGTATTTATCATCTGCTAATTGTATGCTTTTAACTTTTTCAAGTGCATTCATATCGAAATGTATTTTAATACTATGTATACTTACAATGACAGCCTCAATCAATATTGTACACTGAAATTGTCAGGGTTTTAATGCTCATGGACCAGAATATATCTGGTCATTGAGTAAACAAAAACAAATACCGGATATCATATGTTTACAGGAAACCTTTTTTCAAAATGAAAAAGATCACCCTGATATTACAGGATTTTCTCTAACAAACTTCTTAACAAGAAATAGTAAAAGAGGTGGCACTGACATTTACTGCAAAAACCATATAAATTATACCATGAGAAATACTGACACCTTGTTAGAAGTGTCAGTTATTGACATCAAATTAAATAATAAATTAACTACTATAGTAAACATGTATATGATACTGATAGTTAATTTACACAAAATGATTATAAAAAAAAATATTCACTTACATTAGTGAACAATTTGTCGTTTGTGGAGATTTTAATGCTCATTATAAACTGAGGAAGTGGCTATCTTGCCGGCTCCGGCAAAATTGCCTCTTAGGTGCTATTTTTCCGGCTCCGGCAAAATAGTGATTTAACTAGGGATTTGCTATTTTGCCGTACGTGATCAAATGGGATACAAGTCTGTGTGACATGAATTATCAAAAAAAAAAAGTTTATTTTATTCTTATTTCAAAAGTTGGCGGCCATCTTTGAAGACCGATTGGCACGAAATGAAGAAAATTTATAGCAGACCTTCCATTAATCAATCCGGTAAAGTTTGGTTCCATTCAGCTCAGTAGTTTCAAAGGTGAAGATTAAAATGTGAAAAGTTTAAGCCGGACGACTGACGTTCGGACGACGGACGCATAGTGGCGCTTGCAAAAGCTCACATGGCCTTTTAGGGCAGTGACTTTAGTTGGTTTTGTTTTGGGTTTAGTGACAGTTTTGATTTATTTTTCAAATCTACTCTGGTCTGTTGTGGAGTACACTTTTCCACCAAAACTTTTTTCATGACTAATTTCTTTTCTATTTTTTTTAGGCAAGTATTACTGTTTGATGGATGTTCACCTTTACAATTTGTACACTTTGATTCGTGTTGCTGTCCACATTTATAGCAAACTTTGGATTTACTACAGTCTGACTGCATGTGGCCAAACTGCTGACAATTAAAACATTGTATTGGTTTTGGTATAAATACATTAGTTCTATAGTCCTAAAACCAATGACATTTTCACAGGGAGCTCTGGAGCTGTCTTTCTTTTCTTTCTTTGTTATAGTAAGAAAGGCTTACACAGTTTGAGACATTCTGTTGTTTTAAAACTTCTTTAATGTCTTCCTCTGTAATATACAGAGGGACATTATAAATACACCCTATTAAAGAACTCAAAGATTTAGGTACATATACCTTAATTAACCAAGGTGAGTTGTTCTCAACAATTTTTTATATTGTTGATTATCTGTACACTCAACAATTAAATTACCTGCTCTGGTACTGTTAATACTTTTAACAGTGCCGACCAGATTTGACAACAATTTTTGTACCTTTATTTGGTTTTGTTTGCCTAGTTTTTCAGTATTACAATAAATTATACTTTTATATTTGTTTTTATTATTCAAGATACTCTGTTTAGGAGTTTGGGGTACCTTTTTAATAGTGCTTAGTACAGCCTTGATGTAAAGGAAACCCAGAGGCCTTCCTTTTTTTGTACCAACGAGCCGGCGTCCACACATTTTCGGCATTTCCCGATTCCATTTCACAATCGGTGCTTGAACGGTGCTCACTTTCCAGAGCACTAGCGTAATCGGCGTAATCATAATTGTCTAGTTCAAAGCCATCATCTGATGTTTTTGACATCTTGACATATATAAATACAAATACAAACGCAAAATGATGTGCTGTGCAAACTTAATTACGTGTGTTATGATTCGAGACCCACGACCCGAACGAAAGAAATTTTTCTGCCCCGTCCATTTTATCATGTTTCTGGGGTTTTACTCAAAATTTTCTCAATATGGCTTGCACACGCTTTAGGAAGTGGTATGGATTCTAAAAACAATAAAAATCCATACACAGTAATATTCTTTTCATTATATGTTTAAAGATCAAACAATAACCAATGCAAACACAAGCTGTAAACATTTGATCACTGCTTTTGATCTTATTTAAGAGAGTTAATAAATTAATGTCTTCTTTTAAAGAATATTTAAATCAATTATGTTTTGATTACATTTAAACGATCATTGATGGGTTTGTTTGTTTGTTTGTTTGTTTGTTTTGTTTTGTTTTGTTTTGTTTTGTTTTGTTTTGTTTTTGTTTTGTTTTTTTTTTAACTTTCTTTGATTTTATTTTAAAAAAGCTAATCACGTCTGTTTGAAAGAAAATGCGGTACCGATTTGTCCTTGTACCGATTTGTCTTTGTGCCGAAATGTCTTGGTGCCGAATTGTCTTGTTACCTGAAATAGTGTCCGGTGCTATGAAATTGTGTCCTAGTATAGGGTTAGGGTAAGACATAATAGTGTCCTATATTAAAGTGTCCACCGGACAATATTTTATATTGCGATATCAAATAGTGTCTGCTGGACACTGTAACATATGTAAAACTAACTAGAGGACGCAATTAAATGCTACATTTGAAGATACCAAAGGAGCAATCAGAATCCGTCTATCGAAGAAGAACAGACAACACAATGGCCAAAAGAAAAAGTACAAAAGGACAAACAACGATCTACAAAACATACATAAAAAACTAAAGATCGAGTAACACGAACCCCACTAAAAACCGGGGATGAATCTAGTTACAAACCCGGTAATAAGTCGTGAATTGAGGAAAGGACCGCCGAAAGTGTTTACGACAAGTGGAACACTGATATCCGTGGTCATTTGTGACACCATGAGATATTCCATAACGGTCAACCAAGTCATGGTGGCGACCGTAAAATTTCGAAGTGATGACAATCCTTGGTTCAGTATGCGTAGCTTCCTTGTTAGCAGCAACCCTCTATCAAGGAAATCCTGATAGGAACCACAAGCTTTGGGATATCGTATCATCTGAGAGATATATATTCCATATGCAGGTGCTGCTAGAATGTTGCTACATATAAATGGAAAGTTCACAATGGGAAAATTGAAATCATCTCTTTTGTCCTAAAGTTTCGTTCTTAACAGACCCTCACTGTCGATTTCGAGGTGTAGGTCATGGTATGAAGCAGACATATATCTGTATCTGTGGTATCCTTTATTTCAAGCTCAATGGGATAGATGCGATCAACAAAATCACCAAACCTAGAATTATTTAGTGAAAGGACATATATAGTGGAACTTGAAATTAAAGGATCGGACTAATTTTGACATGGCCGTTAACTACATCGAGGCAAATGCCTCATACCGAAATTGACGATTTTGTTTTCATCTAAAAACAAATTATGCAAAGATTTTAAAATTTGAAGTCTACTGACATCGTTGCGATGAAAGACATAACTGACTTCAAAGACATCAGACATCAAACAGGTTTATCAAACACCTGATGATTTAAGGCATGTACAGCACCATTTTCACACGCTTCAATCTTAGCCCGGTAATAAAAATTCTTGCCCTGATGCAATGTATATTGTCATTTAGCGTAACGATAGCACTCAAGTTATGTCTCTAAAAAAATGGGCGTCAGATTCGTCGGGAAAATGTTGCACCAGTGAAACATTTCCGCATAAACCTTTTTCCCCCTTTATAGATCACGTAATATCAGAAATGGAGAGACGATTTCCAAATGACTTGAAAAATCTTATGACGGGATACCATTTAAACCCTGAAAACCTGAGAAATTCAACTCCCGACGTTACTGAATCATTGTCTGTCGCTTTTGACGCAGATCTGCCTTGTAAAGGTGACTTTTTGGTGGAAATTGAAAGGTGGAGACTTAAAGTTGGTGATCATCCTGTTCATCAAAATATAGGTCTGGGCTACAATCTGCACTAAAACTTGCAGACAAAGACAAAGACCTTTACCCGAATATTCATACTATTTTTAAATTGTTGCTTGTTCTTCCAATCATGTCTGTATGTTGCGAACGCTCATTCTTGGCCTTGCGCAGACTTAGTAAGACCTGGGTAAGGTCAACAATGGCGGGAGGTCGTTTGTGTGGCTTAACAATGCTCCTTTCTCACAGAAACATGGTTGTGAATCGGGAAAACATTCTTAGACGATATGATGCCTGATCTGGCCACCGTAAAATTTGAAGATTTTTATGGACAACTAAGACATGTTCAAATCTTAATTCATCTTACACATTACATAAACATATCTGTTTCGAACTCAGTCTCATTTATAACAATTACACCAGCACTGTAAACGAAAACGGCTACGCTGACATAAAAATTAATAAATTGGTTGATTACAAAATATCGAGTAGTTTTCAGTCCTTTTTTCATTAATTTCAATATGTAGTCAATTGAACACCACAAGGCAAAAGAAAGCCGGTCTCTATATATTCTGCGAGTGAGACAGTTTTGTGTTTTTAGGCGCACTTAAAAGACATATTTAAAACGTGTTAAAGATATGTCTAAAAACACAAAAATCTTCTTAAGTCACTGACATTTTATTGTGCTGCAGTGGCGCATGTAATTGAATGTGTTTGCATCACTTGGTCTTCGTCATTACAGAAAGTGACAGTCACTAGTTTATTTCTCTGATATGATTTATGGGTTTATTGGCCTCTTACAGCAACATCAAAGAGGCTCATGAGGTCAAAAAGCGCAGAAAGTGAATAGAAAATGGAACTGTTTTTGATTCCAGGGCATTGGTCCGAAGGTTCATTAGTCCGAAGGGTCATTGGTCCGAAGGTTCATTAGTCCGAAGGGTCATTGGTCCGAAAGGTCGATAGTCAGAGATTCGCAGCCGCAGGTGATAAGTTTACCAGTTGCTTGACCATGGTCAGTGGTTCTATCCGGGTATTCGGGCTTCTTCCACCGCTAAAACTGGTCGCCATGATATAGGTGAATTATAGCTGAACGTGCACGTGGCGTTAAACACCAAAAATCATCAATCAATCGATAGTCCGAAGGATCAATGGTCTGAAGTGTTCGTGGCTCAAAAACATTTAAAAAAGCAATCAAAAGGGCACATGTAAACTCGATTTAGATATGTTCCAAATATTATGAGTAAAAGTCTTATCTGTCAAGAGCTATGTGTGGATTTTCCAGAAAATGTTCAACATTCAGCTTCCTTACATCGCTTGGTCATCTTAAAGGCATGTTAGAAAATAAGAAAAACCGAATGAGCAACCAAGAACCAACATCCAATGACATATAAATCCCTGGAAACAAGAAGCGAACATCAACATTAAAAAAAATACAATCATATAACACATGCGAACAACATGAACTCCTGATGGAAATGGAATGAAACAGGGGCTCCGGAATTTGTAGGCAGTTTCAAAGAATATAGTAAATTCTTATTTGTATAAATATATTTCCATGTTGTATTTGTATTTTGAATTTAATCCCACACGTAATTGACAATTCTAAACAACAAGCAATTAGTTGCAACAAGGAGGAAAGTTGTAGGTCAAATCAGTGCATGATTTCCGGGTCTAGTCACTATATAAATAAAAATAATTGCAGAATTTTAGTTGACAATGCCCATTCACAGATAGTGATGATTTTCTGACTACTAAAGTATAAGTTACGACCGTCTATTATGAAAGGCGGGCTGATTAAACTAGATCTATAATGCACCATCATGTATAATGTGTAAAAGACAAATTCCCTTCTCAAAGAAACGTCTATCAATACGCAGGGCGAACCGAGAGGTCAGAAGTATTTTATACGACATTGCAAGACATATAAAATGAAAGGCAAGTTGTCAATTATGATTAGTTCATAATTAGCTTGTTTATTTTACCTCAGAATCTACATATATATACATAATATATTTACATATATAAATTAATATAGAAAGGATAAAAAGGACAAGCCACGAAAGTGCGTGTTATTGTGCGTAAAGTCTTTAAAAGCTTGTATTCTTCATGTAATAAAAAAAAAACTGTCGAAAAGGGTGTATTATTACACGAGAAAACGTGGCAACCATTTCTATCAATGTTTTATGCAATTCTATATTATATTGATACATAAATTTGTAGTCTCGAGGTCGTTCAAAATTCGATTTTGCTCGGACCTTTCGGACTATCGACCCTTCGGTCTATTGACCCTTCGGACCATTGACCCTTCGGACTATTGACACTTCGGACCATTGACCCTTCGGACTAATGAACTGACACCACTGTTTTTACCTTTTAATGTTTTTTTTCACTCAACAATATAGTTGGGCCCAAGATCGGATAGAATTCTTCTTATGTGTTACCAGGGATATTGATACAGTTGCTTTGAATTCTTCTGGTGTTAGTTTAGTGCATTTCTTGTGCAAATGGATTTCGAAATACTCTCTCTTGCCTGGTAAAGTAACATTATGCATATTAAGTTATAAAAAGTGTTGATTACTGAAAAGTAGACAGGAAATTACTAGAATCGAGGATTTTGCGTCTTTCAAGTGTTTTTGCCTCATTAAAAAAAAGAGTCTAGTTTCGGCCATCATTGAGGGAGCCATTTTCACGAATTCAAAGTCGTCAAATTAAATGGTCAAACTAAACCCTTGTTCAACAAATTTCACTAATTATTCAGCTCTAGTTTTTCATGCCGCCTCTACGTACTGATGTTGGAAAACCTTTCCGATGTTTTTATACACCAATATCTTGGTGGATATTCTAAGCAGGAGATTATCTCCTATAAATTAAATAAAAGAAATAATATCCTATATGGGTTGTACAATTACAGAGAAGGGGGAGGGTTAGAAGGGATCAGACCTATATAATCCGACGGTCCAGTAGTCAGACGGTCGAACAGACTAAGTACATTTAATAGGGTTTCTATCGGTATGAAAATAAAATATCTGTTCTTGATAAGAAATATTCGCTTAGTCAAGTTGTGTGCACTGTGAAAGCAAGACCCGTCGTCAAACTTGCGTTGCAAGATTCCTATGTGGATTATTGGTGCAAAAATTAAATCAGGCGTTGAACGATTATTATTAAATTCAAAGGTTTATTTAAAGTCGATATAAAGCATACATATAACACAAGCTCTAATGAGCTTTTATAATCGACTACAGTATATAACAATACATACAATCATACTTACAAACATATTATTCTGCTCATCTTGGGCGCTGTGATTAGCAATAAAATCTTTTGTATTTGTATTTGTGGAGAAATTCAGTGTTGGGACATAAAGCGTGACATCATAAGTAAAAAATAGAAGTCTTTAATTAAAAGATCCTTGAGAGTTTTTGCAAAGCAAAATGTCTATATTTTCATAAAATAGCAATGGCAAGATAAATTCTGTTCCCATTTTATCATAATTGTCTGTTGTGTTCATAAAATAGTGTCCAAATGCAGCTTTTTATAGACTGTTTGTAGCAACGCTAAATGTCGCACCTGACGCTATATGTCGCAAGGCTGACACTAAATGTCGCAACCAACGCTAAACGTCGCAAAACCTCCTGACGCTAAATGTCGCACCTTTAACGCTAAATGTCGCAATATTTTGTACTACCGCTATATGTCGCAACCTCAACGCTAAATGTCGCACCATTTTGTATGTTTAGTTACATGTGCCATCACGTATGCCATCACGTATGTAATGAAGTTAATGTGTGTGTATGACACGATTATTACATTGAGACCGCTCTAGTACAGTAGAATTTGACTATCATTCTCGGGCAACCGGATCTCACCATTATTCACAGCACTGTATCTGAAATATTTTGAAATATGTCCAAAATAAATGTAAAACGATGTCAGATGCATCGGTTCTGTACATCGGAATGTACAGGAACCGGAGATGCTTTTGAAATTAAGCACTCTCTGTATATTGCAATATCCTCGAAATTGCTTGAATAACCAATAGTCTTCTGGAGGCGTCGTCCATATAGGTAACCGGTAAGGAAGATACATGTACATTGAGAATTATATATGCCTTGTAATTGATTGATGTTTAATGTCCAGCGAGCAATTTCTCAGCTATATTCAGGACGAGAATAATTTAAACGCCACAGGACTAGAAACAAGGAAAGGTGATGGGTAGGGATAGAGAATTTAGCCAGTGCAACAGGTCTCCTATGGACCATTCATTATGAGCATAATGCTCATAATGAGCTGTTACACTGGGTTCTTTAACGTGCGAAGAGGGTGGCAATCTCTCAACACGGGACCTCGGTTTTATTTACGTCTCATCCGAAGGACGGGTAGGTTGTGAATTTATACATCCCGCACAACCGACGGACGCCCCTTCAAGCGGAAGAAGCTCTCGGTCCCATTTCTATACCGAGAATTAATTCAGAAAAAAAGAAAACATAAACGCGTTCAGAAACATTATGTAGAACTACCCACGGAAATTTGGTATGCGATTATTAACCTTGTCTTGAAACAAAATCCTTCGTCACGATATTCCCTTCAACAGGTGAATAGATTGTTTCAAGAAATTGTGAGCAAGACACCGACGCCCCGGCTGTATCTCGACCCTGACCAGTTTGGAAATATCTCCGTGTCACCTATCAGTGTAATTAGACTTATTTCTATTGCTGGTTCTGGCAGTGGATTAGTACAGGCAATTCGGGAAGTAATAACACATTCCTCTTGGCCCAATGTCTGGCTCTTTCTGCGGATAGCCACATTTTATGGCTGGTACAAAATGTATACAATTGACAGAATTTGGTATAGACATACACGGCATTAGTACTGTGATATTAACGCTACATGTATTTCGTTTTATTTGTATATTTTGTTTTCCTAATGTTCAGCCAAGAAGGATTTGATAATTGATATGTTCTTATTCCGTGTTGTTACCTTTTTTACTCCAGCCATTGTTAACTTTCTATTTGCTGCTTATTAACTTATAGGTATTGTCTCCTTTTTGGGTAATGACCAGGGGCGGATCCAGGATTTGTGGTTAGGGGGGGCGTGAGTAGACGATGGTTCTTGGGACCGGTTAAGGTCCCCGGTGAGTCCAGGGCAGAGCCTTGGTAGGGGGTCCAGGAGGGCGAAGCCCCCCAGAAGCTCTGGGGGTTTAAGGAATTAGACATTTATTTGAACGACAATTTTGAATCAACCACACCATTTTTATCAGACCAAAAAAACTTGACTTTGAGTCTTAATTTTGTCGGATAATTGTTGACAGTATGTTTTTGTCAGATTATAAGAACCTAAAGTAAAACTTTTTTTTAACAACCGTGATGCGAATTGTTCAACTCATGACTGAACGATCACGATATTTTAACTCTTCAAAGAACTATTGGTTTAGTTTTAAAGCATTCCTCATTTCACTAATTGGTCTGTACTTTCGGTGCTTGTCCTTTCGGGTGGTTCTAGTTAGTACTGCTCGTCCAAATGGAGCTGTTCTTTTCGTCGTTTGATTCATTCATTGAAAACGTATGATTCGATCGCTCTTGTTTATAGACAAACAAAAGCGGAAATTGTCAATACATGAAATTGTTGTTGATTTCTGATTAACTAACGTAACTAAATTAGATGATCAGAATCGTTTCATGCAGCATTAATCAGGGGCGGATCCAGGATTCCCAGTTAGGGTGCGCATTCAAAATAATGGCGCCGAGCGGAGCAAGGCGTGAACATTTTTTGGGGGTATTTCGTGTGTAAAATCACGATTTTAAGCAAAAAAATCATATTTTTTCCAATTTTAGGGGGGG